>PVIJ01004875.1:0-72951 GCA_004024925.1 Scalopus aquaticus | reverse complement strand
TTAAAAAAAAAAAAAATTAAAAAAAAAAAAAAGAATATTTAAAGCTTGAAAACATAAAGAAACAAGGCACAAGTATTAATAGTATTAATATTTCTATCACCCAGCTATAGCCACTGTTAATTTCTTGGTGTATATATTTGCATTCTGCAGTCTCTTCTTTTAAAATGGGTGTAAATTTGGGGGGAGGGCAGAATTATACATGTTCATTGTGAAGTACTCAAACTTAGAAAGAATACAAAGAATCAATCACTCAACAAAGATTTATTGAGCACCATCAGGCACCAGGCACTGTTCTAGATACTGGAGATACAATGATACACAAAATAAATAAGAAAATCTGAGCTGTCACAGAATACACAACATGTTAGTGGAAAAAATTACCAGCAAGAAAACTAGTGAATTATAGAGTCAGATTATGATAATGCTGCTGAGGGAACTGGTATCGGAGCATCAGAAGGGTTAATAATTTGAAATGGGATGACGAAGGAAGGTCTCACTGAAAGGCAATATCTGAAAATAAACCTGAAGGAGATCAAAGAGGTAAAGAGAGTAAAAATAACAATCAAGTCTCACTGTCCACAAATTACATAACGAGCATAAGGTGGCAATCATTTGATAGCTTTATCTTTCTGTGTATACGCACAGATTTCTGGAGATTACTGATGACTGACAGAGAAATATAGCTAGGAGATATATACCCTTATGACAATGGATTCAAAGCATGAAAGACTGTTTTTCAGTTATTAATAATTATTTACTAAATATATTTGTATCAACCACACAGCTCTGGATATGGCACTGCATCAAATCCACAAATCACCTTGTTACAATTGAGGCTCTAGAGTTGGTCCTCCGGCTCTTTATTTAGGGCTGTAGTTTCCTTCAGAAATGTTTCAGTCTTCCATACAGAGGTCCTGCCTTTCAGACTTTTTGGAGTACCTGATGCATTCTGATACTACTGTAATTGGTGCCATTTTCATAAAAAAATTTCTAATTGTTGCTAATCTAGAAATACACTAATTTTTATTTATTAAAATTATATTGCCTTGTTAAATTCAGATTGTAATTTTCTATTAACCTGGATTTTTACATACAACACCAGAAATGTCTATGTGAATGGTAATTTTATTTCTTCCCTTTTAATCTCTAAACCTTTTGTACTGGCTGGACCTTCCTGTAGAAAACTGAAAAGGAGTGATGATAACAGACACCTTTATCTTTTTCCTGATTGTAGGGGAACAGTGTCCAAAAAAACCCATAATTATGTTGCTCATGACAATGGGTAGTTTTTTTTTTTTTTGGTATATTCTATTAAATTAAGAAGCTTCCTTCTATTCCTAGTTTTTTTTAAATTAAATCATAAATGAGTACTGGATTTTATCAAATGCTTTTTATGAAATCCTTACAGAAAGATAATAAAAGTTTTCTTCTTTCTGTAAATGTAGCAAATACTATTAATTTAAAAATTTAAAAAAACACACAGTCCTTGTATTTCATGGCACCAAGTTAACTCAAACTCTTGCTGATTATGTGCTGTAAATACTCCAGCCAGAGCAGATTTTGAACTACCTATATGAGGTTGTTGAACACACAGGCAGGAATAGATGTGTAACGTGGGTCCTTGTGAGCCGGTATGAGCTGGCCCTAACATATTTCTGATTTTAGTTGCCTGAAACCAAGACCGAAATCTATCAAGTTTACTAGCCCAGCAAGAACAAAGCCAGTCCAAATGACGTATTTTATAGTCTCAAAGAGAATCCATGAAGTCAATAAAAATAAGACTATAACTCCCTTAGTTATTTTTTACGCCTTTATGAAGTACCTAATATTGTCTAGCACTATGTTAATTGCCAGGGAAAGTGTAACTCTTTGAAGAGCTTACAATTTCATTGATGTAAACGGGATTAATAGAATGTGCTTGAAACTCGGAAGAAAATCTTAACCGAGTAGCATCAACTTAGTTAGTGCTAGAGACAATCCAAAAGGTGAGATGGGGATAGTTTCAGAATTCTTCCTGGAAGTGATTATACAGGTCTTGATCTAGGTCTTAATGGAAATAATGGAATTTGGACTAGCAGAAGAAAGAAGAAAGGACAAACTATGTGGGACACACCGAAAACTATTTTGCCCCAATTTATCCTCTTCTATGAGTTCTGGGCCATTTGTTGCCTGATACTAGCTAGACATAGAGAACTTTTGGGACAAGATATCAATCAGCCTGGTGGCTAAGGAGACACAGCAGACATCTAAGGGCAGTCTACAGCACAAAGGAGTGTGCTTCCCGGGAGCAGAAAGAGAAACTCCACTGTTTCCTGAAGTGACTGCGGAGCCCGCTCCACTGGACAAGCTGCTGAGGACTATTCAGATTTATATATAACACCGACCCACAGAGCTTCTCGGAAAGCCAAGCCCAGCAGGTCCTTCTATTTAACTAGATGATCGGCAGCTGAAAAATGACACCAAGACACCTAAACTTTGTCACCATCCAATTACAGAAGAACCTTATTAAAAGTAAGTCTTCCAAGAACAGATAAAAATGATCTTATTATAAAAGGTATGTGTCTACTCAAAAGAACAAAATCGTAATTCCTAAGGGCTCAGGTAACTACATGTGAAATCAATTATTTCTTAAAAAAATAAACATAGAGCCCGCTTGTGTCTATGCAAGCGTCCTTTACTTTCTTGTCTCTTTCCCCAATAAACCTGTGTAAGTATTAAAAAAAAGCATAGACAGCAATAGATCTACTTTAAAACCAAATAAAACATAAAAAAATAAAGTATTCACTTATCATCAACACTGTATTATATACCATTTGGTTAGATAGTCGATCAATTTAAATAGACTACTTCCTCAAACAACAACTGGATTTACAAAAAATTCTGGGTTTCAACTATAATTATGTTAATTTTTCAACGATGTACTTAATAGCAATACAGTATAATTCTGAAGCTGAAAAAACTCTATAAAAAGTCATCCACGAAGAATTCAGTGTTGCCTTGTGAGTTAATTCCCAACCCTCACATAAAATGTGTTCAAAAATACCATTTTCATGTACATAATCACATAATGATTTCTGCGTATCTCACCAACTTAGATATTTCCTCTCATACAGAATATCCCCAAACATCCCCCAAACATACAGAGAATTTAGCCAATAGTAGGTTATATCAATTTACTTCACAGAAGAACGGCGCATTTCAGTCCTATGATTTCCATTTAACAAAAACAATCTGTACAGAAAGTCCAAAGGCAACCATGTAGCATAATATGTAAAATGTGCAAATACATTTAATATGCTAGTTATTTTTATAGCATTTTGCAAGGTAGAACTTTGTCGTCATTAAGGAATCTACCTCATTTTATCTTTTGCATGTACAGCCAATGCAAAGGTACAAGGCACAACTTAGTGTTGATGCTAAAAGTGTGTAACTCACACCCTCAGATTTTTTATTTGGAGATATTAAAATAACATAATACCAAGTTTGCATTTTATTATTTAAAGACACATCAGCTCAACTCTAAAGCTTGATGAGGCATTACACTGATAACCTAAGTGTGGCCAAGACAAACTGTTCCCTGTACTTAAAAGATAAAAGACAAGACCCTCGGTATTCTATATTAAAAAAAAAAATTATACATATATATGTACACACACATCCCCACATCACACACAAGCAACTTCCCACAATCCAAAGGGAGGCCATTCCATTTAGCAAAGGTTCCCATTACAGTATTTCATAACAGAGTTATTTAAAAAGTACGTATTTACCACCTGTTTTGGTCAATCTTGCTACAAAAAGACATTGAAATAGACAATTTTCTTCTTCAAGATAAAGACAACGCCTAATTTGGAAAGTCTTTCTCTTGAGATTGCACAGTGAAAGGTGCTATTTAAATATAAAAGCTTGCTGCTTTCAAAGAAATTATTTAAATCTACACAGAGAAAAATGCCAACTTATCAGAACTCATTAAGAGCCTTGGCTAGAACACAATTCAGTATTTTTCAAGCCCAATCGCATTGTTCTTTGCGTTTTACTGCCCATCCCTGAGAGTAAATATTCTATTACTGTAAATTTCGTTACAAAGTAAATAAATTCTACATTGATGAGAATGATGCTTGAATATTTTTCAAAATATGAAAAAAGCCCTATTTCACTTTAGTGAAAAAACAAAACAGAAACACTCTCTGCAAAGACCACCACTGATAACAATTTAAAATTTACGTATGAATCAATTTTAATCCTCTTTGTACTGGGTAATTTCTACTTTTTGCCATTTATAAATCATTTCCTGATCACCCATTATTTTGTCATTTATGTTAACAGGAATATTTAAATAGGCAATGGAGCAAAAATACATACAAAACTTAAGGAACACAGAAGTGAGATCTATATTTCCCTGTGGAAAAAGAGTCTTACTGAAAATAATCTGAATGTCATTCAAGAGGGGCAAAAATACCTATGAAAGAAAGAACACACACGTAAATGTCTTCCTCGTTGTCTTTGGTTTAGCCTTCTTGGCCAAAGTCTTCTGTAAACTTCTTTAATTTCAACAAGTCGTGTTCATTGACTGTGGGTTTTGTGCTAGACAGAGACCGCAACATATCCGACTGTCGGGGAGAAGAAGAGGGGAGTATTAGTAATAGACCAAATAAAATCCACTGCATTTATTATTATCACTACTAACTTTCACCAGCGGTTAAATTGGAATATATGCAGTACCGGAAGTTGAAGGACATCTTTGACCATAACATTTCTCCTCACAGAAACTTTCAATTGTTTGCCTCGTGCTGATAACGCCTTTGGTGGTTCACCACTACTCATCAGGAGTATGATCCTCTGAGCCTAAGTATCATATTCTCCAAAAAATAAGTACCTAATCTCTTTACTGGCTTTGTTTTCTATTAAACAAGAGCAGTCTCACAAATGCAATTTAAAAGGAATGCAGCTAACCACCAGCACTTATGTGACAGAGAAGACCATTTAATCCAAATCAACATATTAAGGAGTCATTCAAAAGTTAACTTCTAAGCTCTGTCTTCTACTAAATAATATGGAAAATGTTCAAAAGGACCAAAACTTAAAAATTATAAAGAACTAAAACAAAAATGAAAGGTTTCTAAATAATTTCTCAAATAAGCATCATGGTTAATTAACACAGGTATGTCTCTATATTATGATACCTTTGTTTCAGAACTTTTTTGGGAAGTACTACATTATTTAAACTTTCTATGAAGTAGAACAAAAAAACATCATTATGAATACTAGGATAATATGATACATATTAGGGTTTCCGGATATTTTATGAAGTCTGTGATTCAGGGAAAAAAACTGCATCAGGTCAAATTGAGTTAAGTCTCGACAATATTTTCTGCAATCTACAAAAGCATTTTGGGAGCAGATAATTTTGGTACTGTTATTCCAGCTATAAGCTATATGTGCTTTTTTTCAAATTTACCTTTTTTACTTAAAAAATCTTTATATTCAAATAATCTTTACAATTTTTTGAGTAGTATTAAACACATCAGTGACACTAACATCTTCTAGCTCATCTTACGTAAGTGAAAAATTTTATCTTTGGCAAATTACAAAGGATAATGTTTAAAAATTTTTCTTAAAATTAAAAAAAAAGGTCCAACCATGCTAACAACTGGCTCCAAAAGTTTATCCCCAGGGACATCCATCCATGTCATTTCAATGGCACCAGGGTCCCCAGGAGAGCAGGGGGTCAGCAGGTCATCTACTATCTTGTTAGGATCAGCTTGTGAAGGTCCCCGAACCTGGAATATACAGTAATCTGGAGTATTTATTTGAACCAAATAAATAAACACTGAGAATTAGGCCATTATCAGGAAATTTGAATATCTATTTCATGTTTTATTAAAATGTTTACTTCTGAAAAATAGAAGGTCATACAACAAAAAGTGAGTTTTGGGTCCTGGGATAGATTTTTATTTGAGTTTAATTTTTGTTTTGTGCTTTTCTATATTTTGAAATTTTCTACAGTAGATTACTTACTGATCACAAGGGAGAAGATGAGTTAAATAAATGAAATAGGCACCTTTGGCTAAGATTATTCTTTTCTCCAGTGCTTATTAAATGGAACTAATCTTACAGACCAAAAAGTAGACATAAGTAAGCTAAATAAAGGAAAACTCAGAAATTCTCTTAAGTTTCTGTATGTTCCACAGCTGAGAAACTTCTGAGATATATGGAAGCTTTACTGTGAAATCAATTTTTTGTCTCTCTCAACAAAAACTCCTTAAAATAGAAGTACAAAACTAAGTGTTAACCATAATTTCAGTGACATTTTACGATTCACAACTGATTCAAAATAAGAAGTTTTAGTAACAATCAGAAAAAGAACAATTGTGACAGTGTCACATGAAAGTACTTAAATAAATGGCGACATTTTTGCATTAAAATGGATGCCGCTTTCAAATTCATTTTACAATGATCAGTCTTAAATCTTATCTCAGGATTGAGGTGGATGTGATAAAGACACCTCACTTAACTTACTGGTATAGTTTATTGTTTGTCTTTCCTCTTTCCTCACAAATATTTCAGGTATAAGGATTTTTGGGTTTTTTTTGACTGGTATAGAGTATTGTTTGTCTTTCCTCCTCACAAATATTTCAGGTATAAGGATTTTTGGGTTTTTTTGGATGCTGTAGTTTCTTTTTTAAAAAATAAACTATTATTTATTTATTTATTTATATGTAGAAGAACTGGTGGGGGGGGGTTCTGAGAGGATTCACCAGAGAGAGTGGGGAGCAGAATACGTAGATCGACTGAAATACACTGCTGAGGGGAGCAGCAGGTGAGACAGGAGAGATCTGCTGTGTCACATGGGACGCTCCTAGGCCAGGGGTAGAACTCAGGCCACAGAGGTGATAGCGCTGAGACTCAACTCCGAGGCCACCAGGGAGGCACCAGATGCTGTATTTTCTGGGCCCAGATAATTACTTTAGACATTTGGTAAATAAACAGGTAAACTTGATGCTGAGAACTTAAATACAATGAAGGATGGAGCCAAGGAGAGGTCTACTATAGCTGGTGATAGAAAAGGGCTAATGCTAAACCCGATTTGGCTTCTTTACCTTGACCCTCCTAGCAAAGATCCAGGTTCTGGGTCATATAAGCTGTCCTTGTAGTAACACAGAGAAATAAACAAAAAGTTCTGGGTAGGAAAGGACTGAGTTCCTAATAATCTATAGAAACTAAATGTCAAAGAGAATTAAAAATAATTAACAATGGCTGTGGCATAAACTTGACTTGGAGTCTACCGTTTTTCTTAGCAAAAAATAGCTAAAGAAGGGGAGGAATATGTACTGTGCTAGCTACCACGATAGGTGTTTTCTGACTATTCCAGAGTCTGCAGTCAACACCCTCAACAGGTTCTACGAAAATGGCTTTAAGCAAAGCAACATGTAACGGAAGCAGATGTCGGTCTTCAAATGACATCATGTCGTTCAATGTTGACTGGGATTTTTCTTCTTCATCAAGGTTACAACATATGTTGAATGGACCAATGTCATTTGAAGACCAGCCTGACTTCATTTTCTTCTCACAACAGCACTTCAAAGTAGTGTTACATCTCTACTTGAGATAATAAAAGTGAGCCTTAAATAAGTAACACAGTGTAATCAAGGAGCTATAATAGGAAAGCCTGGGAGTTTATTTTGGAATGGAATAGACATACACATGTAGGTTAGTAATAATACATTAATCTTGTATATCATGCTGGATTAGGTTTGTGCAGAGTTTTTCAGAATTTTCACATCCACGTTCATGTGTTATAGTGGACACTACTGTACTCAATGAGAGGCTTGATCCAAATTACATCCTTCACTGTTACTTACAGGGGTATTCCAAAACTGCAGTTTTTTTAATCTCATCCAATTCAACTCACACACACAGACAACACAGTGCTTGGGAGAGGCAGGAAAGCAGAATGGTAGAGACTGCAGATTCAGAAGTGTAGCTTTCCTAGAGAAAATCCGTGGAGACCTCCAGCTGCACCGTGGCAACTGTGTCCAGTTTCAGCATGTTACCATCTAAGTCTTGGGTGAATCATCAAGAGGTGGCCATATGAACCTCTTGCTGTGTTTTTATGAAGACCAAATGAAATCGTAAGATAAAGAACAGAACACGGTGGCGCGCCCATGATCATTTAAACAATAGTAGCTATAATTACTATTTTTACTTTGTTAGTGAGGTGTAAACACACCAGATTCTGTGCAAGGATAATCTGCTTGCATTTAAGAGAACTGTATACCTCAGTTTCAATATTCTTATCTGTGGAGTAGGCTGGAGAGCTCTCAGGCTTTTCTGCCGGGGGAGTGGCTTAGAGTAGGCATTAGAGTGCGCATGTGCAGAAGAAGAGAGCAGAGGGAAGAAGCCCCAGAGAAGCTGAAGATTTGCCGGGGGCCAGGGAGCCCCCTAGCCTCCTGGCCCCTAGCCATGAACAGATGGTATCCAGTGGCCCCCCCGGCCCCGCCATATTGTATATAGTTGCCAGAGTTTAAGAGTTTAAATAAAAAAGGCCATAAAAAGGCACTGAGGGCTCTAGGACTCGTTTATACCCGTCTGCTCGTCACTGAGAACCTGCCTACTGCCATTTTCCTGCTGGCACTACAGTTAAACACACCAGATTCTGTGCAAGGATAATCTGCTTGCATTTAAGAGAACTATATACTTCAGTTTCAATATTCATATCAAAATAATAAATACTTGAAAAGTCAGTGCATAGAAAATTTTACAACACCTTGGGATTATTAGTAATGGCTATTGATAACCTTTCTGGGGAAACTTGTTTTCATGAAAAAGAAATTAGGTCTACTGTGTAAATCCACTTACAGCATATAAAACTGAAAACTGAATAGTCTTTGATGACATATTAATGATGGTCTGGAAACATGGATTAGAATCACACGAAAGGACGGGCGAAAGTCTTCACCTTTTTGAAATGAGTGGCCGACTGCACTTTCCTAACGGGCTGCATGAGTGCATCGCGCACTATGATGCTGATGTCTGCGCCGGAATAGC
The DNA here is from genome assembly GCA_004024925.1 of Scalopus aquaticus. Taxonomy (NCBI): domain Eukaryota; kingdom Metazoa; phylum Chordata; class Mammalia; order Eulipotyphla; family Talpidae; genus Scalopus; species Scalopus aquaticus. Next base: position 63,903 of record PVIJ01004875.1, on the reverse strand, counting down.
CGTCAGTCTTCTTGCCGAGTTCTCGGAAGTCTGTTTCTGTGAGACTGTTCTGAGTGGTCCCCAAGTGCAGCTGAAACATTGCTGCTCGGGCATGGGCCTCGGGCAAAGGAATATAAATTCGTTTCTCAAATCTTCAAATGAAAGAAAAATTGCATCCGGGATGCAATATACATAGATTTAATTTCATATAGTTATTATATTTATTTCATATATATTTAGTTTCAGTTGAAAATCAGGATATTTTCAAGAAGAAAACAAGCTATTTAGATATTTTCATTTACATAAAGCTGGGTAAATTAAACAAGCTCATATTTATCAGAGTTAAACGTACATGCTTAGGCTAAATAAAGGGAAATTTCTAGAACATTAAAAACAAAATCAAAATAGCCAGGGAACGAGTTTGGGCTGGCTTAGTCTTTCTCATTGACTTCTGGGTTGTTTTGGCCATCGTATTTTGTATCTGAAATTCATGACATGGATTCCTACATCAGTAACTTCCCAAAGAACTAACTCTGACCTGTTCATAAAGAGATTAATGTAACAATGAGAGACACGAGATGGCAAAGATAATTCTCTAAATTCAAAACAGTAAAGGTATTCATAATCTTCTGAATGAACATATTTATTATACAACTGTTCACTACATTCTGCTAGGTATATTAGAACGAATAATTCTATTACATCATAAACAAACACTACATTTCAGGAAGAATTTTGCTTGCCATCTTAGAATTTCAGTACTTGCAGGCAGGGAGGGATAATCAGGGACTATTTAAATGGTCTGTGAAGATATTTTTTCCTCAAGGTTATTCTGTGGCTATGAGTATCTAAAGCTTCCATTATCTCTAGGGGTTCAGAATTAGGCCATTTAAAAAAAATAACCAGCGCATTTCCTTTCTTGGTACTGGATGGTAATCTACCATGCTGGCAAACCAAGTGAATGGGATAAAAGTAGCAAAAAAGAAGAGCTCATTTTTACCATCTAAGATGCAAGGAATGGAATAGGGAATTCTGAAGCAGAGGAATGTGATGTCTTCTCCTGTAGCTCATGTTTCATATCAAATGTAAAAATTACAGATATAAATTCTTTAACTGAAAATATAACCTGGTTACTATACTTCAAACTGTAAATGTCATTTTGCTAAAATTTTATATGAAGGGTTTTCCATTGAGATCTGAAACTATTCGTATAAAAATCTGAAGCACTGATGCCTACTAGTAAGTTTAATCAGAACTAAAGGTAGGCGTTAGGTAACGCAATGTGAAAGATTCCCGTAAGTAGAAGTCTCACATCGTCAACATAGCAGACAGATAAGCACCTCGCTCTCTTCACCCAAGTCAGAGGCAAGAGGGTTAAGGCATATTTATAAAACTCTGAAAAGTTATGAGAATGTCTCCCTACTAGACAAAAAGGGAATTATTACTTTCTTGTAACATTTACAATTAGAAATTAAGGTATTTACTATATCATCATACCTTCGCCTAATGGCAGAATCCAGAACCCAGGGTATATTTGTGGCTCCCAGAACCAAAATTCCATCATTGTCCACACCAACACCTGAATCAAAATAGGTGATATTTTAAATAATTTGACATTTTAAAGTTCTTTAAGCCCCATTTGCATATTAAAAATGTGGTGCTTTAATTTTAAAGTGCCTCATCTTGACGTCTCTCTCTGGGAAAAAAATATTTAATCAAATATCATATTACTAAAATATGATGCAAATATCCCCAAGAATCAAATCTCCTTGATTGTGAACAAAAATTATTAATAATTGGGGGCCTCCCTGGTGGTGCAAGGGGTTAAGTCTCAGCACTATGAAGCTATCCACAGCCACTGTAGCACGAGTTAGATCCCGGGCCAGGGAGCTTCCCACATGGTGCAGCAGACCTCTCCTGTCTCACCTGCTGTGCCCCTCAGCAGTGTATTTCAGTCAATCCGTCTGTTCTGCTCCCCACTCTGTCTCTGGTGAATCCTCTCACCTCCCACATCTCTAGCCTATACCCCAGCTTTTGTATGCATAATAATCTTAAAAATTGTTGATAATTTTCAAAAAATTTCTTGAAAGATTTCATTTAAAGCCTACATATTCTTACTATTATTGTTCCTGGTATGTTGTAATTCATGAATCTCTTTACTATTAAAATCAGTAGGTCCTACAATATGACTACAACTAGATTAAAATTATGTACGCACATGGAAAACAATCAGAATGAAACAAGGCATAATGAAACACTGAGGCTAAAGAAATTCTTTTGGAATTTCTCCCCCATTATTTCTTAAAGAATATATAAGATAAATAGGGATTATTTTAAAAATCAGTAGTACTACCTTGCATTTGAACGAGGAACTCTGTCTTAATTCTACGAGCAGCTTCACTTTCATTTTCACTTCTTGAACCACACAGAGAATCAATTTCATCAATAAAGATAATGGAAGGTTTGTTCTCTCTGGCAAGTTGGAATAAATTCTTAACTAGCCTAAAAAATAAATAAAAGCTTTCAGTTTCTAAAAAAAAGAAAAAAAAAAGTAAATGACACGTGACTTAGTGAGAAGACTAAACAAAACATACCAATATTAGAAGAACTCTATATATTAAAAAGTTCAATGTTTTGGTCTAAAAATGAAGACAGCATCAACTGGATAATTTATTTTATAACTTACTGTACATTTATGCTATCTTTTCCCTATGAAACAAATTCTAAACTTGGGTCTGAGAAATGAATACCTATTATCACTTCTCTGTGTGTCTATTAAAGACTGATACAGTGACTATCAGACAAAGTAAAATCTAAAAAATAAAAATAATTTATTACTTGGGGGCATCCCTGGTGGCACAGCAGTTGAGTGCTGCGCTGTGGAGCTGTTGGCAGCGCGCGATGTGAGTTCGACGCCCGGCCAGGGAGAATCCCACATGGCGCGGCAGACCTCTCCTGCCTTGCCCGCTGCTCCCCTCAACAGTGTGTTTCTGATCTGCCTGTTCTGCTCCCCGCTCTGTCTCTGGTGAACACTCTCGCCACCCCACACTTCTGGCCTGTACCCCAGCTTGTATGTATAAATAAATAAATCTTAAAAAAAAAATAATTTATTACTTACTTTTCACTTTCACCTAGCCACTTAGAGACAAGGTCAGAGGAAGATATTGAAAAAAATGTTGAATTGTTTGCTTCTGTTGCTACAGCTTTGGCTAAATAGGATTTTCCTGTTCCAGGTGGCCCAAACAACAGGATTCCCCTCCAAGGTGTTCTCTTACCTGGAATTTGTATTAGAAAAACAACCTGAGAACTTCAAGACTGTTAATTTCAATTACCAGCGACATCATTCTTACTGAAGAATAGTGTGAAGAGGTTTCATTCTAAAGCTATGAGTAGAATAAAAAGTAATTGAAAAAATCAATCTAGGGGCCTCCCTGGTGGCGCAGCAGCTAAGCGCTGCACTGTGGAGCTGTTGGCAGCGGCGAGGCGAGTTTGAAACCCAGCCAGGGAGATTCCCACAGGGCGCAGCAGACCTCTCCTGCCTCGCCCGCTGCTCCCCTCAGCAGTGTATTTCCGTCAATCTGCTTGTTCTCCCCACTCTGTCTCTGGTGAACCCTCTCACCACCCCACGCCTCTGGTCTCTACCCCAGCTTCTATGCATAAATAAATAAATCTTTAAAAAAAAAAAGAAAAAAATCAATCTAGGATAAACATTAAATACATTTTATTTGTTTTAGAGACCACTTTGCCAAAAATGTGTTTATACAGATATAATCCTTCTAACAGGAAGGTTGTCTGCTTGCTCACTTCTTCATTCAATCAATATATATCAAATCCACGAGTACAGCAAGAGACCTACGAATACAAAAGGAATTCTGCCCTCTGTGGGCTGACAGTTGAGCCTGCGAAGAGAGTTCAGGTAAAGGCATGTCTTGATCATCTATTGTGTGCATTGTTTGCTCTCAGAATCTTGTCAGAGAAACTATATCCACAGGGAAGGGTAGATGGGAGAATTTTCTTTTAAATATCTGTGACTTGGGGAGGAGTGAAACTAGCAGTCGCTGATTCCACAAGGAAGTGCAGCTTATTATGACAGGGAGCACATTCACATTCAACTGACTGGTAATTCAAGGAGTTTCCAACTTGAACCCCAGTCTTGTGAAAATAAAACAAGGGAACAAATCAACTCTTTGCACCTCAATTTTGCTAATGAGAAATTACAGTGCTGCTTAACTAAACCTGACTGGGTTAACCTGGCAATATCAAATATAATGTAAGAAAACTGCTAAGTGCAAAGCGTGGATGGGTATACAATGACTGCAAAAGAATGGTAAGTGGATGAGCGATGGCCAAACCAAATATTGTGTTATTTACTGCTATGAAAGCCTCAACTTTTCCTTAAATTGCCTTCGTATTTTAAATGTCCATAACTGTAAGTCAGTGTTTCCATAAGTGTGGGACATATACCACTGGTAGCATATGAAGTGGTTTTTAGGTGATATACAAATAATTAAATTATTTACAGGGATATTACAAGAACACTATTTTTTCCTTTTGTAGACACAAATCACTCTTTTAAAAAGAAGTTAACTAAGTGAAAATGCTAAGGGAGATGATTTAAAAGTTAATAAAGAAGCAAAGCAATCTTAGGAGTTAAGAAAGCGCTTGCCTCTGAGAGGCAGAGAGGAACTTCTTGGTTGCTACATATATTCTGTGATTTGGGTGATTATTACACAGGTGTACTTTGTGATAAGTGATGGACTTGAACACACACACTTCATGTGCATCTCTATGTTACATTTTAATAAAAACTTTAAAGGTAAAGAAAAACATTCATAAAATGAAAGTGTATACACACACACACAGATACATAGAAAAACTCATAAAAGATGACACATAAATGACTCACAGTTGGGAAACAGTAATATAAATTATATAACATAAAATGAGCTCAATTGTATCTGTACATTTATAGGGTTATGATACCAATTTTTATATTGTTAGTTCCAAATTTCTGAATTTAGACTGTGAGTCTTAGCTCGAAGCTACATGGCCAGTGTATGGCCCAGGTGTTCTTTGTTTTTCTCCACTTCTCTACATGACATCACAGTTGGGCCTGTTAGGTTGAGGTTAAAAGGAAAGGCTGTTTCTGTTTCACTCTTAGGTTGTGGGTAAAGCAGTATCACAGAGGCTATCAGTCACAAAAAAATACCACGTAAAAGGTTTGGCACAGAGGAATCACCTACGGTTGCTGAAGCTGTAGCTTCAACTACACCCAGAGGGCAGGTTAACAGCAGCGCACAGTGATGATGCACTGACCCTGTGCTGTTATCTGAAACTGCTTAGTAATTCTTATTCCTTTTTTTTTAACACTTTGTGTGCCGGTGCCCTTTAAATTTACCAGCCCTTGGGGCCGGCCATTTTCTGTGCCACCGCATGAATGGTATAAGCATTCAATAAAACACACACAACTCCTGAACTACTGGATATTCAAAAAACTGTACTATCTCTCATAAAACACCTTACACTTTCACCAAAACAATGTGTAAAGCTTCTAGACTGAGTACGATCAAAGAAATAGCTCCTAGCAGTTCCAAATAAATCCACCGTGGCATGAAAAACCGGAGACTAGATGAACACGTATTAATCGCGAGCGGCCACCTGATACTGGTGACAAAAACACGTACTAACACGTGAGCGGACCACAAAGTGTTAAAGATTAGTATTAAGACCAGTGGAAAAAATTCTGATGAAAGTCAAAAGTAAAAGTAAAAACCAGTCCAAATCTTGTCTCCTTGGCAAACATTAACATTTTAATGTGAGTAAGTCTTCGTTTACTTCGTAGCACACACATTTATGTGTGGCACCATACTAAACATATATGTGCATATATACTTATTTTTTGATCTTTACAAAGATATTTTTTCATGTCAATTACAACACAGATGCAAATTTCTCAATGTAGGGGTATACTATATTTCCCTGAGCACACAGTACCCTGCATGTTGGTGACTTACCCATGCTCACCTGGTTGATATTTAGGCTATTTTGCAATATATTTCTATTACAAACATGTACATGTATAAGGAGTAAATATCTTTGTGTAAAGGTAGACCACCACCTTAGGAATTATTTAAGTAACCTGTGATATGGTGACAAGAATTCACAATACTTTACCTCAATCATCAATGCATTTAAAAAAAAATTTAAATAAAAAAAAGTTTTTAAAAGATTTAAAAGTCACCTCACCTGTAAAAAGGTGAGGAAATTTAATAGGCAATATCACAGCTTCTTTAAGGGCCTCCTTGGCTCCTTCAAGACCAGCAACATCACTCCATTTCACATTTGGTCGCTCTATAACAATGGCACCTACAAGAAAATTGTGTCACCTTTAAATTAAGGAAGACTATTCCATCAAACTGAGACGAAAATAAACACTGATGTTAAGGAATTAAATTACAGAATTGTCTGGGAAAGTGTTTAAAAACCTTCTTGGAATAAGGGAATAGCTGTCAGGGAGGAGTCAGGAGTCAAACCCGAGGTGCACAGTCAGAAAATGTTGGGTAAGACACACAAGTTTGCTATTTCCACTTTCCATTGTGAAATGAAATTACTACCATCAATCCAAACTACTCAGTTTAGTGGAAGGGTTAGTTGACAAAACAAGTATTAGAGAGTTTGGAAAAGCCCCAAACATTACTTAAAGTAGTTATAATGTTTGAATACACTGATTCTGGAATGTCAAAAGTACTTGTTCAATGGGGACTGACTTACCATTTCTTCTTGTAAACAAAACATATGGCAATCTAATGCTCTCTTTAGCCACAGAAAGAAAACACACTTAACAATCTTAACTGAAGGTAGACAGAGGCACACATAAATAGAAAGACAGAAGTGAGAAGGGAGAGGAAAGGAGAGGAAGAAGCAGAAGGGAAAAGAATGATGGAGAAGAGAGGGAAAATGCAGGCCGGTACATTTGTAATACTTTTCTGGGACTTGCCAAATTTTCTGACTTTAGCTATAGATGAAGATTAACCATGACCACCAAGTTCAAACTGAGTATATTAAGAATTAAGAAAATTAAGAAAAAAAAGTCAATTCACTGTTTCTTTTCTGTGTTCCACTCAGGTTAGTAATCCTACACAATAAAATCTGATAGAATTTTGAGTCAGTTAACTAAAAATAATTTAATGTATAAGCATCACCTTGTCAACTTAGCTTTTTGCTACTAATTTTTAAAATACACCATAATTTATCTTCATATTTAACTAATACTTTTCTCCTTAAAGTTTAAAGGTGACTTTGGAATGTTCAGTAATGAAAGATTATTTGGATAAAAGAGGCACTGATTACTAAACACTGCTTAAATAGTTTATAAAGTTAAAAAGGAATATCATTAGAAAATAAGTCAACTTGTTTCCAATTATATAAAATTTACAAATCTTTGATAATACTATTTATTAATGTATTTTTAACCTCAAAAAGTCACTAAATGTCAAAAGTAGTCAAGAGAAAAAATAACAGTCTGTAATTTTAGTAATTAAATATTATACTTAATAAGGTTCTAACAGAGGTAAAAGATTTAAAAGATTATTTCATGAAGAAAGAGGAAAGATTCAAAAAAAGATATGATACAATGAAATTCTTTGGCAAACCATTAAACAAAAGATGGGGAAAAAAGCACTCCCACGTAACAAAGATTAGGAGGCCTTTCATATTGTTTCATCCTGAAATTCTAATTATCTTCCTCACTTAAATTTGTTTTAACCATTTGTATTTTTACACAACTTTGGTCTTTATAACTAAGAAAGAATTTAAAGAAAAAAACTTTCTGGACCTCCCTGGCGGTACGAGGGGTTAAGTCTCAGCACTATGAAGCTGTCAGCAGTCACTGCAGCACGAGTTCAATCCCTGGCCAAGGAGCTTCCCACATGGCACAGCAGACCTCTTCTGCATCGCCTGATGCTCCCCTCAGCAGTGTACTTCAGTCAACTTGCCTGTTCTGCTCCCCACTCTGTCTCTGGTGGATCCTCTTACCCTCCCTCCCCGGCCTCTGGCCTACACCCCAGCTCCTGTATGCATAAATAAAGAAATCTTAAAAAAAAAAAAAAAAAGAAAGAAAAAACTTTCCTATTAAAATCAGTTGTATCTTTTTCAAAATTAAAGCTATAAGACAATTTTCACTTTGGGGGGAGAAGGGGATATAGAGAGGGGGAACAAAACCCAAACCAAAGACTACATAGAAAAAATTCTTTGCCTTCCAACTAAAATAAGGCCACTTGGCAAGGCCCACTGTATCGCTCAACAAAACTGGTACTAGTGTATGTCCACTGCTCCAAAAAGTGGGGGGCAGCAGGGGACACTCAGTTTCTCGCCTTGGACCACATTCATCTTTGAAGTTCTCGGCAGGTAAAAATATCCTCATTAACCAGAATATTAATCAAGGTGCCATCTTTCTAGGCTTCTCTGTACATCACAGGTTAAGGTAGAAATATCACTAAAATGAAGAGACCGGTACAAGGCCAAGCTAGATATGGTCACCGCTCACCAACTATGGCTGAGTCTATAGAGAGGAAATTCTCCACAGTTACATATCCTATTAGGTTAAGAGTCAAATAAAGAAAATACGTATATCATTGAGTGAGCAAAAATTTCAGTTGAACAATCATCAGTTAACATGTCAAAGAATAAGCAAATCTCAGTAACTAAAGTCAGCAAGGAAAGAGACACACAGAGCATTTCCAGAGCCTCTAGATCCTGTCAAGATATAGTATTAGGCAGTTTTTATTCTGTCCCTGAGCTTTTAATATCCCCAAAAGGAAAGTAGTATGACTTTCCACTTAAAGCTAGGGTCTCAGACTCTGAGAGGTTAGAAAACTGGCCCAAGGTTAGACAGCTTTTTGTCGCTGCGCCCTCTCCACCAAGCTGTGGTGAGACAGCAGCAGAAAAGGAAGGACATGGAAGGTAACAGAGCTGAGATAAAGATCACTGGCAACACTGAAACAGGATAAAAAGCAGGTAGGAAGCAAAAAAAATCAAAAAACCTACGAATTAGGTATAGCAATGACAATCAGAGCCAGGCGGGAACCCTAGTTCTTCCTTCTCTGACAGGTAATTTTAATACTGTCAGATTTTGTAGGGTACTACTAGTATAAATGCTACCTGTTTTAAAAGAGAGCAAATAAGACAAAGAGAAAGTGCCTAAGTTGACTGACAGGTCTTTAAAGGGAGCTATAAAGTTAAATACTGTTTTCACTATATGGAAAATCCCCCACTGGAGGCCTTAGAGAGAAAATTCTAGGAAAGCGGTCTCAACAGAGCCAGCATGCGACACGGAAACCAAAGTCAGTATGAGAAGAAACAGTTTAAATAGACATTTCACGGTGAGTTATTAAAAAGTAAGATAGTAAATTTAAAAAGGAAATCTAAAGCAACCTTGAAGTTGATTCTGTAGTTTCTTTTTTTCAGGATCATCAGATTCTCCTTCCCCATCACTGTCATTCCTAATAAAAAGAATTTAATATATTCAAAGATCACTCATTGCTATCAAAATAACATAAAAATGAAGATTAACCTGAAATATTTGTAGTTTAAGCAGCAAAATAAGATACTGACGTTAAAAGCCATGCTCATTTTATTACCTTTAAGAATATGTTAAATAAAATAGTAAGTAGGCATATTATACATTAAAATGGAATCATGAACAGGAAAGGCAAAAAAAAAAAAAAAGAGAGAATAGAGTGAAGTCAGGAACGGGCTCCAAATTTCTGGGCCATGTTGTATTTTTTTTTTTTAAGATTTATTTATTTATACATACAAGCTGGGGTACAGGCCAGAGGCGTGGGGCAGCGAGAGGGTTCACCAGAGACAGAGTGGGGAGCAGAACAGGCAGATCAGAAATACACTGCTGAGGGGAGCAGCGGGCGAGGCAGGAGAGGTCTGCCGAGCCATGTGGGATTCTCCCCGCCTGGGCGTCGAACTCGCATGTCCGCCAACAGCTCCACAGTGCAGCTATTAACCGCTGCACCACCAGGGAGGCCTGCCATGTGTATGTTTTAATTTGCAACTGCACGCCCCATACCTCATCCACAAAAGATTTCAATGAATAACAGGAGATTTGTTAAAAAAAAAAAAAAAAAAGTTAAAAGCATCAGGACCAGGAAAACTATACATTCGAACAAGAAGCGGAAGCTAAGAGGAAAAAATGCAGAATATTAACTATTTAAGGTATAGAGTTCTATAACCCTCCATATGGGGGCCCCAAAGGATGGGTGGAGCTTCTGAGGAACATGAACTGAGGCCAAAGAACAAGCAGATAAACCCAGACACTTCACAGCTAGGAATTTATTCTGAGGAAATAATTTAAAATGAGTTCAAGGATTTGACTATAAGGATAAACATGCCCACCCTGCATAGGAGGGAAACAATTAGAAATAGTGTATTTTCAATTATAGGGATTTGCATATGATAGAATATATTGCAATTTTTAAAAATGATGCTGCAGAGTTTATTGGAAAGATGTTCATGATACAATGTTGAATGGAAAAAGGCAAAAACAGAGCATCCCATCATTTAAAAAATATAGGCTATAAAAAAGGGTTCAAACGCTTGACAGGCCCCAGCCTCAGGTGGGTAGCCTTGGTTATCTCAGTGTAGTGGGGTGATGAGGGAAGTGGAGCCTGCCAACAGACCTGAGACTCGCTCCAACTGGGCTCTCGTGTCCAGTAAATGCTGTGTTTATCCACACTGCCCAGCCTAGGTGCCCTTGAAGTGAGCTCACGGGACAAAAGTTCCTTAAAGGTAGAACAGCGCCTCCCTGGTGGCGCAGTGGTTAAGTGCTGCGCTGTGGAGCAGTCGGCAGATGAGACTAAGGTTCGACTCCTGGCCGGGGAGATTCCCACATGCTGCGGCAGACCTCTCCTGCCTCGCCCACTGCTCCCCTCAGCAGTGTATTTCCATCGCTCTGCCTGTGCACCTCTCCACTATCTCTGGTGAACCCTCTTGCCGCCCCACACCTCTGGCCTGTACCCCAGCTTCTTTGCATAAAAAAATAAATCTTAAAAAAAAAAAAAGAAGGTAGAACAAACAACTGAGGTGGGGCTGCAGGTGGAAACAGTGGCTCTGCATGAGAGAACTTTGGTCCAGCCCCTGGCATCGGAAGTGTTTGGTGGGACGATGGCAGCAGGGCGATCTCTACCAAACAATCTGTGAGAGATACATCCCCTGGTTAGATGGTTTTTGAAAATAAACTGCCAAAAATGAAACCGAAACAAACCCCAGAAATACGACTGCAGAACTGAGGCAACTAGAGGGGGAGAGAAAGTGGGAGTGGGACAAAGGGAGGGGGCTGCCCAACGGCCGTGGGTAAAGCACTTGGACGGCGGGGACGGTGTGGTAACATACCCGAGGAGGTGTGGACCGATAACCCTCAATTATAACACTGTTGTAAACCAACGTCACCTCAATAAAGAGACAAAAGCAACACCAGAATGGTGAAAACTAAAAATGCAAGCAAACAAACAAAAAATAGGGGGAGGATATGTTCATGAATTATCCTGTGTTGCTTTCTTTAGAGTGACAAAGCATGTTCAATACAAAGTCACGTCAAAAAATGTATAATATATTCAAAAAATTATTTACATAGTGACAGTTATTTCCCATTCTGTCCACCTGATTAGCAGTGACTGAGAGTCAATACTACTAGTCAAAGATTTAATCCTTAGGGCCTCCCTGGTGGTGCAGCGGTTGAGCGCTGCGCTGTGGAGCTGTCGGCAGCGTCAATGCGAGTTCGACGCCCAGCCGGGGAGAATCCCACATGGCGCGGCAGACCTCTCCTGCCTCGCCCGCTGCTCCCCTCAGCAGTGTATTTCTGATCTGCCTATTCTGCTCCCCACCCTGTCTCTGGTGAACCCTCTCGCCACCCCGCGCCTCTGGCCTGTACCCCAGCTCATATGTATAAATAAATAAATCTTTAAAAAAAAAAAGATTTAATCCTCAGACCACTCCTGTAATTTTCGACAGCAATATTACGTCATGACTACAAGTAAATTGAGTATCATTTCTATAAACATTTTCCCCAGCTACCACCAAGGAGTCATGGAGGGGGTTATCTGAGGTAAATGATAACCTAAGCTTGGTAAACTAGGCGTTGGCAAATTTATACTGTAAAGGATCAAACAGCAAATGTTTTTGGTTCTGTGGGCCATACGGTCTCTGACAATACTCAACTTTGTCAGCGTAGCAGAGAAGCAGCCACGGACTGAATAAATGAATGGACGTCACAGGGAAATGTTCCAATAAAACCTCATTAAGGGCCTGGTAGCATAATGGGTTAATAAGCACAGCACTAGGAAGCTATCCGCAATCACTGCAACATGAGTTCGATCCCCAGCCAGGGAGATTCCCACATGGCGCAGCAGACCTCTCCTGCCTCGCCCGCTACTCCCCTCAGCAGGGTACTTGAGGCTGATCTGCCTATTCTGCTCCCTACTCTCTCTGGTGAATCCTCTCACCCCCCCACACCTCTGGCCGACACCCCAGTTCTTGTATGCATAAATAAATAAATCATTAAAAAAAATACCTCTTTAACAAAAACAGGCAACAAGTCAGATCTGACTCATGATTTACCAACACATGGTTTAAACAAAATAAACGTATTTCACAATTTGAAAGATATAATGAAATCTAACATTACTAGAGAATACATACCCCTTCTCATCAGCTGGGCTGGGCTGTCCCTCTTTCACTGGCTTCTGCGGTTTTTTCTCTTTCTTTTTCAGGTACTCCTTCAGTTTTTCTGCTCTATCAAGATATTCTGTACACTTTGCTCTGATACTTTGCTTGGCTTTATCACCCTGCGCCTCATCTAGTCAAGGGAAATGGGATTTCTCATTAGTCATGATACAGAAAGGTTTCAACTCTTCGGTATATTTTTTAAACAAGTCAAATCTATTTTGGGGAATAGTACATCATCTCCAGCTCACTGTAACGAATGGTGATCACTTCTGTTCTACTCCTTTCAGCCAGTTTGGAGGCCGACATATTTAAGTCAGAAAGAGATCTGAACCAATCATTAGGATATTCAAAGTTAATACTGAGTAATAAATAAAGAAATTAATATTCTGTGGGCTCATATTCTTTCCTTACATTTGGTGTGTAGCTGAAATCTTTTCTGACACAAAACCAAAGATAAGACAAATAGAAATAATAAAGCAATATCGATGCTTTATTAATGAATATCAGTTAATTAATGCTTTTATTAATAAAAACATTTCCATTAATGTCAACATAAGCTTTACTTCATGGTACAAGCAATGGAAACCCCATACAGCATGTGGGCCACCAACGCAGTCATTTTCCCACAGAAAGGCTCTTTCGTAGCCCTAGGAAGGCTGCTTTCAAAGGTGGACATCAGCAATATGCAGTGTGTGTGACACGCCCCACACATCTTATGTGTTTTCGTTAGCAGAAAAACCTCAAAACTAAAAAGGGAATCTCAAAAGAAAATTCTAAATTAGCCAACTGTTAAAACTTTCATTTAGAAACAACTCAATCTTATCAGAAAGACATTGTTTTAAATATGTTATATCATGTATGTTAGGGTTAAGTTCCATGACGAAGAAGAGTTTTCATCATTCTTTCCCTCACTGTTATACCACAGAGCCTAGAACAGTGCCTGGGACATAGTAAGCAATAGATATTTAGGAAACACATGAGTAAGATGTCTCCTTACCCGCTATTTATAATTTCCTTACCCGTTATTTAAAAAGTATTTTCAAACAGATGATTAAAAGAACCAGTAGGTTCAGGTCACATTATCTGGGTACAGTATGAACAAAAACATTATATCCATTCACTACATGCCATTTTAATATGTTTAGGTATACAAAGTAATAACTGATGCCTGTACACATTTGTTAGCTGAGTATCTAAAACCTGCGTAGTTGGGTACAAGAAAGCTAGTTGAATTTTTTTCTTTTTTTGCAAATTGATGGTTTAGAAATTTCTGGCATTGTATTTTAATTTTTATAAATGACACCGAATTGTTCCTTTTCGTGCTTTTAAATAAAAAACAAACTATGGCCTTACATTTAACTACGTGGAGAAAATACTGCACAGCATGCTGGTAGAGTTGGAGAGCTTCCTCATAGTTCCCAGCTTTGTCTTCCTGGGCTGCTTTGCTTGCAATATCTATTGCTTTCTGTTTAAAGAGTCACAAAAACCACATCATCAAAATCAAAGCATAAGTATGAAGTAAATAATCATACTGAAGAGAAATTTTTAAAAAACAACCTGAAAACAAATCCAGCCCTTCCTCTTAAGACCAAAACTGCATTTTATTGTAAATATAACTACTTATAAACTGTATATTACATTTGTTATATGGACAAATACTACCTGAATACCACTTTATGTGGTACCAATCACTAAGATTCTCACATAATCTCACTCAAGGAAAGTCAAATGTAAGGCTAGTAAGGGACAATCCAATAATCTAAAATTCATGTTAAAAGCATTAGGGAAATTCTTAAATAAAATGCAAAAGGGGTAAGACCTCTTCAGAAGCAATGGGGCACTGAAATATCAAGTCTCAGAAATATCCCAATCTTTTAAACTAGTAATTAGCTAAAAGGTTTACAGATCAATGACAGTAACCAGAGAGGTCTTTTAAACAACAAAACCTTTACAAACTTAAATTTTAGATAGCAACAAGATGCCACTAAGTAGATTATAAGATCATTAAAATAGTATTAATAAACAGCTCAACAGCATGGAAAGTGTTTCTAATATAAGTTTTTTAAAAGGAGATACTTAGCTTGAGTCCAACTATTCGTAACTCCTGCTCCCAAGAACAGGAAGGTGGAGAGGAAATGTAACAGAGTTTATCTTTAGTAAGACTTACTTTTTTATTTTCTATTTTCTCATCTTTTAAAAATGGCCATAATGAGGGGCCTCCCTGGTGGCGCAGCAGTTAAGTACTGCGCTGTGGAGCTTTCAATAGAAGTGACGTGAGTTCTACACCCGGCCGGGGAGATTCCCACATGGCACGGCAGACCTCTCCTGCCTCGCCTGCTGCTCCCCTCAGCAGTGCATTTCCGTCAATCTGCCTGTTCTGCTCCCCACTCTGTCTCTGGTGAACCCTCTCGCCACCCCACGCCTCTGGCCTGTACCCCAGCTTGCATGCATAAATAAATAAAAAAAAAAAAAGGCCATAATGAGTTACTTTTGTACTATTAATAAAAAAACAGTAAAACCTCCCATAAACAGATCCATAGAAATATGTCCAGCTGATTTTTGACAAAGATTCAAGAGCAAGTCAGTGGGAGAAGGCGAGGCTTTCTAAGAAAAGGTTCTGGAGCACATTGGAGCACATCAGAGAGGGGGAAGGAAGGGGAGGGAGGGAAGGAAGGGGAGGGAAAAGAACCTTGGTACTCTGGACCAAAATCAACTTAACCTATGGCTAGATCATGGCCTTGAATATAAAATGTAAAGCTCCAAAATCTTCAGAAGATACACAGAAAACCTTTGGCAGTTAGGGCTGATCACAGAACTTACTCTTCTTAGACTTGACTTTAACACAATATATAAAAGGGAAAAATGGTAAATTGAAAAATTGTACCTTAAAGGTGTTCTGTTAAAAACAAAAATTCTATTAAAAGGATGAAACCACAAGCTACAGACCGCAGAAATATCTGCAAACCACATACCCAGCAAAGGACTGGTTTAAAATCCTTCCAATAGTTTGTTTCTATGCCTTGGGGTTGCTTTGGTTTTGCCTGCCCCCTCCCCCTAGAATACCTGCTCCGTGAAGGCAGGAGTTAGGTGTGTTCTTTCACATTTTATATTCCAGAGTCTGGCACAGTAGTTGGCACAAAGCTAAATGAACTTATTACCGTAGGGTCAGTCAGTCAGGTGCTCACTGTCAACGTGGAAGTGTGAAAGGAGGGACTATCTGGGGTTGTCCTTTTCACATTAGGAGAGTCTGACATACTAGAAAAGCCTTAGAAACTGGGTAAATTCCAGAAGCATGTACCTCAGGAGAAAAGATGTGCCCGCTCCTGCTCGCAAAGGCAAATTCTTTCCCCTATGCTCTGGAGCCCATCGCCACCTTCCTCCTTGGACACCTCAAGTAAACGCTATTCTACAGTGTCCATAAAACCTAACCTCTTTTTTGTAAAACCTAACCTTTCTCCTTCCTCAGCATAAAAATCTATCAGAGTCCTACTTAGACAAAACCCAAATTAAGATACACCAGCTCTTCCCAATTCCTGGGTTCCCCTCTAACTACTGCTGACTTACCTCTTCATTTCAGCAAAGTCTCAATGTGAACCCCAACTTCATCTCGATGTCCTGAGCCTTCTGCTCCCGGATGGCCAACTCTTCCTCTTACCAGCTCCCTCTTGGCAACATTTAGTCCTAATTAAGCAACACCTTGACAGGGTCTCCTCCCCTGGCTCTATCCCCTCCCTGTTTTACTCTTGACTGTGTAACAATTATTTTTCAGGTGCCCCTTTCTCTCTCCTTAAATGCAGATATTCCACAGGGTTTCTACCTTGATTTTTACTTTTCCACAGTCTATAAACTCTCTAAGATGCCAACCGCCTCTGCTACCATCTGATGCTAGTAACTCCTAAATCCTCGCTTCTGGCCCAGTGTTCTCTCTTGAGTTCTGCAACAGTATGGATCCAACCATTTCTGGTGAATTGTCCCCACAGGCGTTTCAAACTCAAAAAATTCTTACCTACCTTGGCTCCAAATATGCTCCATTTTCTAGTAACTCGAGAAATAATTCCTACCCATTCAGATCTGCAATCCAGGAATCTGGGAGAAAGCCCAGACTCCTCCTCCCCCCTCACTTTCTAAATGAAGAGCCTAGTCTCGTTATTCTTCCACTTTGTCTCCTCTCCTCTTCATTCTAAGAGGTACTGTTCTATTGTGGCCCTCACAGGCTCCCATCACACAGAGCCCGGCCTAACTGGTCTCCCTGCTTCCAGGCGTCCTCGGAAACACAGGCCGACAGTTTTGTTCTAAAACAAAAACCTGAGCATATGACCTTCTATGACTTCCCAGCTATGGCAGGAAGGGGATCAATCATCTGTGTGTGGCATACGCAGCGCCACATGATATGACCTAACCAGGCTTGTCCTTCCACACCCTGTGCCAGTCATCCCAAACTACCGGGACAACCTACATGACTCAGCCTGCATAGAGTCTGTATAGTGCCCCTGCCGCCTGGAAAGCCCTATGCCACTGACTCCCTGTCAAACTTCAGCTTCTCCAAGACAGTGCAGTCACAGCTCTTGTGCTGCAAAGCCTCGCCAACACCCCAAGGTGGCCCAGCTCTGCTTCCTCTAGATGGACATTGCTGCTTGCACATCGGTTCACACCAATCCTGCTGGTCACTACGTAAGTCTGGAAGTCCCACGATTTCTTTTATGCTCCCCTAAGACTTAGAAAATCCACAGCATAGTAGGCACTCTGAAACAGGACTGAATAAGCTTTGACTTTAAAGCACACTGCATCCCTTGCAACTTCTCCCAACCCTTGCCAAGATTTATTCCACTCCTAGACTGCGGCACATGTTGTTTTCTTCTTCCTGGAACGCATCCCACTTTGTGCAAGGAGGCATAATATTGTAGTGAAAAACAGCACGAACTTGTAGATAGACCTGGATTTAAAACTATCTTCAGTGCTGGTTAAATGTTTATTTGGGGGCAAGTCATAACCTTACTAAGCTTTAGTTATTTCACTTGAAGAATTGTTTTGCAGATTAAATGAGATCATATCAAACACCAGGCAGTGTAAGCATCTTTCACTCTAGCTAAGCTCACATTGCCTCTGCTGTAGAACATTTCTCATTTGTCCTTAAAGAGCTAGATACACCCTTCCTTTCTGTCTTCCCACGTGAAACTCTACTATAGCATTTATCCATTACTTTGTGACTTTGATTTTTAGCTATGTGTATTCCTCCACTAGATTACATGCATTTCGCTATGAGGATTTTTGCCTCATTTGGTGTGGAAGTTATTTGTTATTTGAGCATTGTTCATCCAATTTTCCTAGGTTAGAAGGTTGAAAAGTTTAAATGAGAAAGCATAACTTGAACAAAGCATTAATAAAATGATAACTCAAAGGTTAACACTAGCAACTATGCCTTTAATAACGGTTGCTCCTAGCTGATCTACTGAAGAACATACAATCCAAATCAAATACAATCAAAACTGATTATAGAATGAAACTGCAAATCTTGTCAATGAAAAAAGGTATCAGTAGATGTATGAAAGTTATATTGTAGAATGATCAAGTCACATGGACAAGGAAAAAGCTAGTAGAATAAAACTACATAAGACAGGATAAACTAGATAGGAAAAGAAATCACTTTTGATACTTGAGGGAACAATACTTTTATGAAATGACCAATTCTTTTCCTAGTACTTTTACCAACAGGGCCTTTTCCAAATGGGGTGACAAAAAATATGAAGTGATGTTGACCTCAGTTGAATGCAGTCTTGCAACTTCTTGTTGTAAAAATAAACATACACATCAACATGTGACTTAAATCTTTATTCTAAGTAAGTCAAAGTATCAACTACGTTACTTTGGGAAATACATAAAACATTTTCAAAATCTTTTGGGTCAATTTGCAAGATTAAAGTACAAGTAAACCCTTCCCCTTCACTCTTATTTTGATGAATTTCTCATCTTTATTCAAGTGGGTCTACTCTCAGGGCCTTTCATCAAGATTAACTATCTCGGGTGAACTAGGTCCTCTGTGATCCTTGGTGCCTGTAGCAGGCACTCAATATACACCTACTTAACGAACAAGGTAAGACTAACACTAAGGTAAGGCTCAATACAGATATTTCACGTACTATTCTGTCCCAAACTGACTGACTGGAATGAGCGACCCTGCGGTTCTCATTACTATATTACTAAGTCTCATTACTGTAAAGCCCCAGATACATCTGGGGGATGAATGACAAATGTTACAGAAACTTCTCTTCTCTATAAATTCCATTTCACAGATTTAACTCTAAAATCTTAGGATTCCATGATTTACACAAAACCTACGTTCAATGAGGTCGTGAGGGGAGGTGAAACCACACATAATTTTAATAGTCGCTGAACTTACAGACAACATTTTGGGGTCCAGGGGAGAGGGCACATGAACGCATATGCTCAATGAGTTTTTTCAGATTCCAAGACCATCCTCACGGTTCTATTCACTGAGAGCTCGAAAAGACGCTCTGCTATAAAAGCCTGAGGAACTAAGAGAGATCTAGGGCCACCCTATTTTAAACTGACCCAGGGCAGAGCTTGGCAAACATTACGTTCTTTCCCCTCTTCCTTACACTGATCGGAGCGTCAGTGCTTCTGATTCAGAGTCCAGCCCAGGTCGGCTTAAACTCGGCTGGTTTGGGCGGCGAGGGGGGCAGCTTCAACAAAAGTCAGGAGCTTCACAAAGCCGGTCGGATCGGGGGACCCCGGAAGCGGGCGCGAGACGCCGGACCCTCCCACCTGCGCCCGACGCGGGCGCCACCCTCCAGCCCCGCAACTCTGGGCGCGGCCGCTTCCTCCGCCCCCCTCCCCGTGCCCCCGCACGGTCCAGGCCTCCTCCCTGGCTCGGCTTTTCAGGGGCGGGGGAGAGCACCGTACCTGCAAGTTGGACGTGGTGGATGCCATGGCGGAGATCCGAGGCGGTTCCCTCGGGGAGGAACGAAGGAAGAGGAGGAACGATGTGTAGCCGCAGCCGGGGTTACCCCAAACGTGCGCTGGATAGGGATCACGAACCCCGCGCGGCGACCTCCCTGCCGGAATTTGTTCCAAAACAACACTACGCTCCAGGAGCCGCCCGACCCTCCTCACAAAACTTCCGCAATCCCGAGCCCCTCCGGGCTCTTGTCCCGCCTCTGACCGCAGCACTTCCGCTTTCGTCATCAGCACGCGCGCCACCCAGTCAGGAGAAGCGGCCCTGAAGCCCGCGAGGCCTGGCGGAAGTAGGGCTGAGCGCAGGCGCACGGCGCTCCCGGCCTAGAGCCCGAGGCTTCCTCCTGGTGAGGGCGGTTCCCTTTTGCCTGTTTTCTGGAGCTCCTGCACTTTGAGATGAGGCTCTGGCTCCTTTCACACCACGTCTTGGAGCGTGCGTTGTCGCTCTGTGGCTTTTGAGTGAAAAAAGTCAAGTTCTGTCCAGTCCCCACCCTTTGGGGGCTTTGTACCCATTAACTGTATCTCACTTATTCCACTCTCTCCTCGGTAAAATGGGGGTAGTTACAGTACCCACCTGAGAACTGTGAAGAATGCAAGCGTGAGGGCCTACAGCACGGCGATTGGTGAACACAAAGATCTCAGTGCGCTTTGGTGCTTGTCATTGTTCACACTTTACACTTCATTGAAAGTATTTTTTTGTGTGGTGTGACTTTAAGAGACCTTGAGAATATTAGCAAAAGTAAGGTAAGTAAGCCACTGCCCTCTAGGAACTTTTGGTCTGATGGGGATGCAGGCTCCTGGACCCAAGTCTGGTGAAATAGGTAATCAGATACTACACTAGTTATAGTTACAAGGAAGGATAATGGCTTGAGTTGTAAAGTACTTTATTTGCGATAACAGGGATTAAATTAAGGATTAGTGGCAGAACTAAAAGAAGACCTTTTCTCAGTTTATCAAAGAAAGTGAGACGTGAAGTAGATGCTTAATCATGCCACCGTTTAATTTCTCTCTCCCTAATTCTTTCTGCTCATCTGGAATCTCCTAGATGTTATTCCCCACCCCCAATATGGTATTACCAGCTACCCAGTTGTTGAAAAATATCTACTATATTGTCCTAATGGTGGAGGAGATAGAACTTAAAAAAGGGATCACAAGATTTGAACCCTACCCACACAGGAGGTGGGGGTAGAAGGGAGTAACATAATCACTTCAAGCAGGTATCAGAGGCTGTAGGGAATATAAGGAGTGTCAGGGCAGTATCTGGCCCCTTTCTAATCCTACATGATTAACAACAAACAAACCACTCCTGGAAGGTGTGAGCCCCTCCCAAAGAGAAAACTATATCAGTGCCATCTCTACAGTGACACTCCTTCTGCCCACCTGTGACTCTGTGGTGCTTCTTTCCACCAAATCTTTGCCCACTGCAGGGCAGCAGCCTTCCTGCCTGCCGCTGATCTGTACCATGCCGGGACTTCTATTTCACTGACCCCCCTCAGCAGAGGCAGCTCTCCTCAAGACTGCCCGCCTGCAAGCATGCAGGCCTCTCTCAGCAAACCTGTCCCTTTCAGGGCAGCTCTTCCTGCCCTCTTGTGTCTATGCAAGTGTCCTCTATGCTTCTCTTTCCCTAATAAACGTGTTCTTTAAATATAATTAATGTCTCTGTCTTGTGGAGAAACTCCCCTGAGCAACTGGCTGCATACCACTGAAAGGGGAGCTCTGATGAAACCTTTCCCACAGTGAACCCAAGAACCCCACTCTCCATTGACTCCAAAAATCGACATCACTAGTATTCTTTACTTCCTTCATCGTCTCCCTCTAAGCATAGACTTTACCGCAGTCTGATATCTTCTTCTCTTTCACTCCTCCATCTCTGTTCATCTTATGCCCTGTGTCAACTTCAGATACCAGTAGAATAAAAAAGTCTTCAAATCTTCATCTCTAGGCTTACCCTATCCTTTGTCCTGAATTTACAACTACCTCCTTGGGAACTCCAAAACCCACAGTTTTCCCACAAGAAAAATTCAACAAATGCAAAACCAAATTAACT
This sequence comes from Scalopus aquaticus, assembly GCA_004024925.1. Taxonomy (NCBI): domain Eukaryota; kingdom Metazoa; phylum Chordata; class Mammalia; order Eulipotyphla; family Talpidae; genus Scalopus; species Scalopus aquaticus. The sequence goes on along the minus strand of PVIJ01004875.1, from coordinate 42,173 downwards.
GTCTTCTACTCCAACTTTCATTCTTTGATCTTGTGTCAGAGGCTAAATGGTTAAATTGCTTTCAACCCAAAGCTCAAAAGAAAAAAAAAGACAAATTTATGTAAACTTTCTTCTGAGTGGTGTTGCACCAACAGCAGAGCCTGGAGGGTTGACTAACCTTGAGTTGAGCTCAAAGACCTGTTGGTATTGTAAGATACAAACCCAGAGGCAAAGTCATTAAAAACAAGAAAGGGCTGAGAAACTGTCACAAATTGCAGGGGAATAAGGAGATTGTTACAAGATGTGCCACATTGAAAAGGAGAGGAGTGTCAATGTGGCTGCAGAAACTGGTGCCATTTTCCCATTCCCACTTTTGTGATGCCAAAAATCTCAGACACCTTAGACTACAACTCCCAGGATGCCATGAACCAGACTTCCTGGACAGGTGGGCAGCTGGGAATGAGGAATAAGGAAGGTAGATGGGTAGATCATAATTGATTGATAGAGGTGGAGGGAAGGAGGAGAGTGCAACACTTGGAGAGGCTGCTCCTGGGACTTAAGGCTTTGGCAGGCATAGAATGATGGCAGCTGCTGTGTTGACCTCATGGTGGATTGTATGCACTTTGTGAATATTGGGTCTCTCTTGTCCCAGTTCTCTGGGGCATGCCTAACCCCTTTTTGGGGGTTCCCTGCCAGGAGGTGACTTTGACCCCTTTCCAGCATTTAGACCCAAACTCCTTGTCCAGCCTGTGCTGGGCAATTGCCCACGAGGGGATGGGTGATTTTGGAGTTTGATTAGAAGTCTCTTATTTGAAATTCTTTCTTCACTCTCTTTGCTCTTCGACCTTCACACCAATTTAAGACCTTTTGAGCACACTGAGTCTGCTTTTTTTGCCTTTGTTACAGGGCAGGAGAGGGGCACCCCAGATGCCCCAAACCTGCCCGCTCTAAATAGGTTCTGCCATCCACCGCATCAAGACAAAACATATCAGACCTTAAGTGGCAAAGAAACTTTAATACAATCAGTGTACAACACAGAAGAGACTAAGAATATAGTTTCTAAATCAAGTACCCAAAGTTATCCAACCCCTCATGGGTAAAAGTCCACCTACATGGGATTTGCCCAAAGCAAGGCCCAAAAGCCTGCCACATGTCTAAAGCACCTTCTGGTGGGGACCCATAGAAAAGGGTCAGAAACAGCTAGACAAATCTGGGAGGAAAAGAGCAAAATCAAAATCCAGATCAACTCATTGTCACCTCCCTGCAGGTCTCTCACCCACGTCTGTTTCAATCAGCCCAGGCCAGTGTACTTTCTAAGACCCTTTGGTCAAAGTGTATTTTTTTCCCTTAGCAGTTTGGGGTCCTTCAGTGCCCATGGTTTTCCCTGGTTTGAATTTGATTCCCTGCCCGGGAATGAGCCTCCTGGTTACAACATGACAACTAATGCAAATGGGATTCTGGATTGGATCTGGAACAGAAAAAAGACATTTATAGGAAGACCTATACAAATATGAATAAAGTCTGCAATTAAACTAATCCTAATATACCATTTCTAATTTCTTAGTTTTGATAAATATACCATGGTTATTTAAGATCTTAACAGTAAGTTGTTAGATGGAGAATATATGAAAATTCTCTATATGTTTACAATTCTTGACAATATTGGCATATAGACTTTCAGTCTTTTAGAGGTTTAAAAATGTAAATGTAAAAATGCTTCATGTATATATATAAAGTACTTTCACATTATTATTGTATTTCTTAATTCTGTGAAGTAGATCTAAATTATCCCAGTTTACAAATGAAGAAATTAAGCCACACAGAGAGAGAGAGGGAAAGTTCCCCCAATAAATATAGCTCTTTACTGGCAGAATTGGAGTTTGAACCCAAATCATCTCACTCCAGGCCCAGTATCCTAAGGTGGACAGTGGCAAGTGCTAGAACAGAGACAGCAGGGTGGGCACAAAAGACAGATCGCTTCATTTGGAATGAGTCATTAGGAACATCTAAGGGAAGGTGTCTGTTAAACTCAATCTTAGAAACTTGGACTGATTTTGACAGGCTAAACCATTTCAGGCAGAAGGAACTGCATGAATAAGCATGTCTGAGGGATGCCTGGAATGTAGGAAGCAGGAGAGCTGTAGGGGAAGAAGTAATAGGAGAAGAAGCTAGAATGCCCTGTTGGCACTGCCTGGGTCTCAAGACTTTGAAGGATAAGGTGTTTGGACTCTGTTTTGTAAGGAGTAAGGAGTTATTGGAAGATCTGCTCCTCTCAGCCTGTGCTGCCTATCTTTCTTCCATTTAGAAGAAGAGGAGATAGTAGATTCCTGGGTCTGACTCTGGTTTTAGGAAGTTCCAGGGAGAGAGGAGATAGGAAAATCACACAGGAGGCTGCGGCAACTGTGTTACCTTTTAGAAAACAGGAAGTCTCTTCCTCTGCACAGCCCTTATTAGGTCTTTCATTAATATATCCTCTTGTCCTCAATTGCTGTCACCAATTCAAACTGTTAAAATCATACCTATTCTCCAAGTACTAGCTCCAACGTCACTTCCTTTGAACTGTCATGATTCTTTGGACCTTGAATTGTTCCACGATAATGGAAGAGTGCCTGGATACTCAATAGTTATTAGCCTCACCCCATAGAGTTCCTTCTTTCTAGATTATAAAACCACCAGGAGTAAGACTACATAGTATTCATTTTTATAATCCCCTTACCTCTACTCCTCCTCCCCACCACACACAGAGTATGTACTTAAATAATGATTATTTGTTGATCAAAATGAAGTCTCCTAGTTCAAAATCAAGGATTTGAGATTAGAACGTCCGTTGGCTCCAGGCAGGTGGCATCTGTGGATTCAGTCTTCAGCGGGGGTTCCAGTCCAGCCTATCTCAGACAGACCTACGTCACCCAGACCACCTTAAAGGAAATGTACAACATTAGACCCTCGCAGCCTGCCCTGTGTAACACTCACATCCACCCAGAAGTCAAGCCTCTGCTTGTAGAATCCCTACTTCTCTCCTTGACCCCGAACATAGTTAGAAGAAAGGCAGAGTTTTGACAGGGAGGATCATGGGAAAGAAGTGACTCACAGGCAGTTCTCAGGTGGAAACCTGTTGGCATTTCAACAGCACAGATGTGTTCGGTAACCCAGGAGACCCAGCCCTTTCTCACCATCCCCATTCATGTTCCTCACTTTGGTCTGATAAAACTTCTGGACTGATAAGAGGATTTGGAAACCAACCCAGTGACTCACTCAGCCTTGTGATGAAGGGATTGTTTTCAAAGCAACTATTCATCACTGTTGGTTGCCGGGGGCAAATATGATTTAAGCCATCAGCACAAAGAAGAGATGAGGTGCTAGACTGCAGCTAATGTAACCCATTCCCGGGGCCTCTGGGTGCCATGGGGCCTGGCAGCTTTGTTGGGACTGACCTTTGAGCACCTCAGCCCTCCACCTGTGGGTGTTCCTCTCCTGCCACTTCAATTCAAGCACTGTTTTTTTTTAAGATGTATTTATTTATGCATACAAGCTGGGATACAGGCCAGAGGCATGGGGCGGCGAGAGGGTTCACCAGAGCAGATCGACTGAAATACACTGCTGAGGGGAGCAGAGGGTGAGGCAGGAGAGGTCTGCTGCGCCATGTGGGAATTTCCCCAGCTGGGCATCGAACTCGTGTCACTGCTGCCAACAACTCCACAGCACAGTGCTTAATCGCTGTGTCACCAGGGAGGCCCTCAAGCATTGTTTTTTAAAGAGTCTTCTAGACTGTTTTGGTAACACTAACATCTCCGCACTGTTGAGTCCCAGGGCAAGTTAGGGTTAACTAGGCAGCTTCAGGGACAGTCAGGTAGGGACTTAGGAGACAGACATAGGGCAGTAAATTCTGCCCACCAGACATACTTCAAAGACGAGGTCAGAGGCCCAGGGAAGCTAATGGGGACAGATCATTTCAAGGCTAAAATTTCATCGGGAGAGTAAATGTTGACAGACCTTAGAAGAAAAACTCTAAGATAGGAGATGGGAAAATGGGCACATCTGCTCAGAGGAGAATAGCCACTGGGAGAAAGAGCCAATCACAAAATAGAATAATAAGCTTATAGAATAGAGAAAAAAAGGTTTAAATACCCTTAGACATAGGCCTATCGCGGCACCTTCGCCCCTCCTTGGCAACTTTGCCTTGGAGTCTTTGCTTTTGTTCTTTTCCTTTCTAAATAAACTGTTCCTTACTTTATTGAATAAAAATTTTCTTCTCTTTGCTTACTTATCTGAAAGTCTACAAATTCCTTTTTACAGCTTCGTGAGACAAGAACTTGTGGTGGTTCAAGGGTTAACAGTGCAAACCGGCTTCCCTGTGACTGTATGGACAATGGGTGAAACAAAAACTGACTCTTGTTCAACCCAAGGTTCTTTTCCTGGAAGCCCTTCTATGCTCTCGTGCGACATTCAGTATTTTAGTGAGTATGAATGGTAGTGTTCTCCTTGTTGAAGAAAGGTGGAAAATATTTTTATTATTATTATTTATATCTTTCACGTTATTGTGTATTCTCCATGGGTTACCCACCACCAATTTCACCCATGAACCATCACCATAGTCCCTTGTGCTCTTTTCTCCCCCATTTTGAGCGAAAGGTGGAAATTATTTGATCTCAGGACCTCCCTGGTGGCGCAACGGGTTAGCACAGCACTGTGGAGCTGTTGGTGGCTGTGGCTGCCGGTTTGATGCCTGGCCAGGGAGAGTCCCACAAGGCGCAGCAGACCTCTCCTGCCTTGCCCGCTGCTCCCCTCAGCAGTGTACTTCAGTCGATCTGCCAGTTCTGCTTCCCACTCTGTCTCTGCTGAACCCTCTCACTGCCTCACACCTCTGGCCTGTACCCCAGCTTGTATGCAAAAATAAAAAAATAAATCTTAAAAAAAAAGAAAAGAAAAGATTTGATCTCTTCTCAAAACTCCCTATTTCCTGCTCAGATGGTATCAGGTATGAGCTAGCTTTAAAAGTAAAACTGTAGTGTTTCATGAATAATTTTTTAGAATAGTAATTTTAGATGTTATTTTGTTAGTTTTCTATTGCTACATAACAAAATGCTATGAATTTAGCAGCTTAAAATGCTATAAAGTTAGCAGCTTAAAATAACACACTTTTATAATCTTGCAGATTCTGTGGTTCTGATGTCTAGGTATGGCCTACCTGGGTTGCCTGCTCAAGGTTTAAATGAAGTTCAGGTGTAAGCTGGCTGTATTTTCATCAGGAGGTTTGACTGGGGAAGAGTCTGCTTCCATGCTCCTTGAGTTTGGTGGCAGAATTCATTTTCATGTGTCTGTAGAATGCAAGATATCCCCATTTATCAAAGCCAAGAATCCAGGAACACACACACACACACACACACACACACACACACACACACACACACACACACCCACATCTCTGCTGACTCATATCTTTAACTTCAGGAAAGGCTCAGATTCTCCTTAACAGGACTCACCTGATTATGTCAGCGGGGCTGACATAATGAGATAATTAAACTCATCTCAACTAATTACAGTCCCCTCATCTTTGTCACATGCCATTGGTTTGAAGGAAGAGTCAGGTTTTATCTGCACTCAAGGAAGGGGACCATATAAGAATATGACTCACTGAGAATTTCTTAGAGTGTACCTACCACAGAAATATTTTAGATGACATCTCTATAAAATAGGAGAAATTAATATTCTGCTCTTAACACAAAACAAATTTGTAAGACTTCATATTGTAAATGCTGTATTCACAAGCAATTATAAAATTTTCGTTGGTCCTTTATATGAACATATATAGTATTTGTATATATACAATTTATAAAACATAAATAATGTAATTTATGTTTGATGGGACTAAGTACCATATTCATGAAGAAAACAAAAAATAGACAGTAATAAATGGAGCGACTAAAGCCACGTGATCACAAAGAAAGGTTTCATGGTGAATTGCTGCCCTTGGAAATTGCATGGAGTGGAAGAATTTGGTGGAGAAGGGGAACTGCTTCTCTTTACCATCACAATAAGCTGGGCAGTGCATCTTCTAGCAGCAAAATTGGTTTAAACATAGAAACACTTATTGTCCACTGAAAGCTCCCTCTACAGAGTGACTCATTCTAGCTGTCTTTTGCAAAATTTCCAAGGCTGCTTCTACAAATCAACATAGCTATCTGGAGCTAGGGTACTGGGGCGGAATACTTTTTAATTCAAAAATCAACCTCCATTACTTCTCATGGATTAGTTTCAGTAGAAGGATTTAGGAGAATTTAGACTCACCCAGTACTTCTTCCAGCACCAAAGAGCATAATCTCCCAAAATAGCCACAATGCCATCATCAAGCTAATGATGCTTTAGATTAGCAAAGGAATTTTGCTTTTTTTTTCTAAATGAACATTTTCCCAGGAATTCTAGTCTAAATTAGTTGCTCATTGTTCTGCTTGTTTGCTAAATTAAGTCAACTCAACAACAAGATTAAGCAGAAATAAAATGAATACACCATGAGAGTAGCAATTATGTGTTGTTCCAGAGAGGGTTGAAACATGATGTCTGTTTAGTAGTGTTTTTTCCTTCTGAAAATAGTTTAATGCGCTCTCCACATTGTCAGAATCTCATTAACATCAATTTTTAATTATCAATTTTCAATTATCAATTTGATAATTTTTAATGATCAATTATCAATTTTCAATTATCAATTATCAAGTCTTTGTTGAAACCTTAAGCTTTGCTTCCATCTTCCTTTTTGAAGTGTGTAGACTTATATCTGCAAACATTTTCAAAAAGATAACTGTCAGAAAGAAAGAAATCGGTGTGGTTTTGTGTAGAACACATAGAGAAGCCTCGTGATTTAATTACTAGGTAAGCATTTTAGTAAAATGGCACTACAGTAAGTCTCTGAGTAATGAATAAGGGTGATCCTCCAGGTTGAGGGGGTTAAGGGCTAGACTGGAGACCCCTAAGTGAAAGGTCAACCTGATTTAATATTTGCCAGCAACTTTCTTCTTTGTGATTTACCAGTTTCCCTGGGTAACATTTAAAAACAGATTTGAAAATGATATATTTCAATGTGAAATGAAAAAACAAAATCACCAAACCTAAAAAAAAGCGCTGCTTTTTTTTTTTTTTTTTGGAGGAAAGGAAAAAATTATTTTTCAGAGTCAATGTTGATGATTAATCCGGAAGAAGATCAGTCAATGGGAAAAGGGTCCAGGCCAGCTGCTTTCTTCAAAAATATTTTATTGGAAGTTGCTGTTTCAGTGCACTTTAAGGTCAATATTTTCACAAGATAAAACACTTCGTAGGCCTTTTCCCCACTGTATTTAAGGTTGGGTTGGACTTTGGCATCAAAGCCCATGGATGGGATTATTCCATTCTGTCTTCTTAGAGTCCCATCTGCACACATGTGCGTACACACACACACACACACACACACACACACGCACACACGAATTCCACCCTAGGGGCTTTGATGCCAAAGTCCAACGCAATGACAAATAGAGTAAGAATCCCATCCTTATGTGTATGTGTATGTAGATGGGACTCTAAGAGAGGACCGGATTGGCCACACCCACGCCTGCACCAAGGAAACTGACCCCCCAACCACAAGCACCCGCTGAGCTGCGGTCAAGTACACAGCACTTGACTGATGTTTAAATGAACCCAGATCAAACATGGCCCTCCTTCTGCGGACTTCAATACAGCTGAAAAAAATAAAGCCACTACTAGCAGAAAGCAGTCTAGCTGGGGTGAAAATACAATGCGCGCCTCACGTTGAAAGCAAGCGGTGGGTGAAGCTGGCTTTGGGGGGTCACAGGAAAGGCAGATCTGCTTGGTGCCCAGGGAAGGGGCTTCAGAGGCAGTGAGGGGGTTTACATGCATTCACATAAAGACATTGTGTGCTACTGAGGATCATTGTCCTTTCATATTATTCAAATTATAATTACAAAATGGAAGTCTTGAGTGCTCAAGTGTTTATTCGTAGCCTTGGCCGAACGCCACCTTGGAAGAGAAAGGGTAGGTTAAAAACCACAGCCAGTTCAATTATTTAATTTCACTGTATTAAAGCTCAAGGTTGCCAAATGATCTCATTATCGAATTATATCCTAAGGTCATGCTGGGAAAGTAAGAAATTCTATGCCAGACAAACTACTCCCAAGGGCAACTCCTGGCCAATGATATTTTTGAAGTTGCAAAATGGCTGTGTTTTTCATTGAAAAATTCCATTCTCCCCCCTCTGGTTCCTCAGTTCCCCTCACCTAGTGCAGCAAAGCATCAGGTCAAATAGTAGTTACCTGTAAAAGACACTCAGGAACTTGTGACCGAAGACAAGTAGCAGTCTGAAAAGCAATTTTGTTAAGATTTTTTTTTTTTAAAGAGGCAACATGGGTCTATAAAAATCGTGTAAGAAAGCAGCCAATTACAGCGTTGATGACAAGTGCCTTCCATATACTGTTATGGTTAGATAGTCACAGGTTGTTAAAATACCATAGTGAGTGATGTTGTGCTTGGGGAAATTACAAATACAGCAGGGAAATGTCTGCCATGCTTACCTTTCATTCTTTCTGTTGGAGGGCCTGTTTTTAAAATGGCGAGTCTTTGTAGAAGCAAAGAGTTCAGTTTGCCTCTTAAAAGAGAAAGTCTACAACCTCTTTTCAGGCAAGGAATACCCCCAAACAAAGTAGTTGTATTGTGCTAATGAAAAATTCCAGAGAAGGGATATTTATAAGGGCCCCAAAGGGGTAGATTTAGGTCAGGGGAAATATATACCTTGGAGGAAGAGGGAAACATTAACTTATTTAGAAGTTGGCTTTTCAAAGACCCTGGAGTGTAAAGTATCATGGAATTGAGCCAAGTGGACAATATGTCAATCAACAAATCTAAATTCAGTTGACTATTATGTGTAAGGCATCTAACCCTCCAAGCTCTTTCTGCATTTCCCAAATGAAAAAGGCCAGCATTGTGCATTGACTGTGTAACTCATGGGTATCACAACACAAGTATATTGCAGAGATGCCAGCAGCAATGCTGTGATGTCACTGTGCTGTCTTTGCATGCGGGAGTGTGGTAGAAAGAACTGTCTCCATGCTTAGAGTCCTGAAGTCCTAGGATCGAATCCTGACGTCCTCTCATCAATTTCGTGGACTGTCTTGTAGCGTTGAGAGAAGGGCTGTGATTGAATCAGAAAACCCTCGCTCTATACTCAGCTGTGCCACTACCTTGCATTGAGAAGAATATAAGTTTGTCTAGTCTTTAGTTTGCTTGTCTGGGAAGTGAATGAGATAAATCATCACTAAAACCTCGATCTGCTTCAAACCAATCCCTTGAAATGCAACGTAATTATATTACTTGAAATTACCAATGGGGCATAGAATTGCACCTTTGCTTTTATGCCAGATGGTTAAGATGCTGCAATAGTGTTAGAGATGTTGGATTCGGCGCCCAAGGACTGGCACTCTGAACTTGGTTTTATTATCTGTGATCTGGACTAATGATTCCCACTTTACAAGGTTACTGCAAAGATGAGAGGTCATGAGCTGCACTGTCTGGCCCATAGGGAGCGCTCAATAAAAGGTGCTTTTTATATTTCCCTCTGCAAACTGCTTGATGCCAACATGTAGCTTGATTCTTGTGGAAAATAGAAATAGGCTATGACAATCTACAGTTGCTAGGGCATTGTTATGGTGCTGTCTTTTGTAATTAGATGCAGATCAGATATGAAACTTTAGGACAGCTTACTAACTGGCACCAGTAAGGTCCATTTCTTTCCAGAGGTATTGGATGTTTGTGGGTGTAGCCTATAAGGCTCCTTTCAAGTTAGACAAGACCAGGGAGCAGCATCTCCTTGGGGCAATAGGTATACATCCTGAGATATGACTGGGGGTGCCCGGGCGGCCGGTGACTGATGTGCTTTGCCCCCATGGACTGATCCGTGGAAGCCTTGCTAATGAGATTGGAGCCATGGGTGGGAGTTGGTTGTATATCATTGGAATCACCCTCCCTAAAGCCAAAATTCAGTGTTTGGTTGGACTCGCCCTTCTCTGTCAGTAAAAAGGCCAGGGTCTTGCTCTCAAGCAGCATCCTGCATTATATCAGTGTGGTGCCACCGACTCAACAAATGTTACCTTTATAATATCTTTTTTTTTAAGTATTTTATTTATTTTTATTTTATTTTATTATTTTTTTAGATTTATTTATTTATACATACAAGCTGGGGTATAGACCAGAGGTGTGGGGCGGCGAGAGGTTTCACCAGAGACAGAGCGAGGAGCAGAACAGGCAGGTCAGAAATACACTGCTGAGGGGAGCAGCGGGCGAGGCAGGAGAGGTCTGCCGCACCATGTGGGATTCTCCCCGGCCGGGCGTCGAACTCGCATTGCCGCTGCCAACAGCTCCACAGCGCAGTGCTTAACCGCTGCGCCACCAGGGAGGCCCCCCTTTGTAATATCTTTTACTCATACCTTAGAGTTAATTCTGAGAGAGACCTTAAGCCCAGGGTTTCCACGGTGGTGAGGCCAGCCCCAAGCATCTTCTCAGCTTGCTGTGTTCCCACTGCTCTGAGCTTCTGCATTTCACCACATCTGGATACCTTTGGCTGCTTCCTCTTTTTCAGGCAAACAATGACCAGCACAGGCTTCTACCAACTTCAGCCCCTTCTCTTCATCTCCTGTGTCCCAACAGTGCATTATAAAGCAGAAAGCTAGAAACCTTCTAGATGTTGCACAATAATGCTTGATTCTGGAATCAACTGGAATCAATTAGGTTAATTAATTAACCTAACCCGTGTTGGTGTGCCTGTCATTTTCTGTTCTTGGACCACTTGTTCACTCACAAGTGAACATTAACTCGTAGTAGTTACTAGATTCTGGGTTCTTTAGTTCTCCAAGAAATAGAAATAATGGAGACTCTAGTCTTACAGGTACTAAGCAAGGATTTCTTTTTTTTATGATTTATTTTTGTTAGTCATATCTTTTACATTATTGTGTGGTCCCCATGAGTTACCCATCACCTGTTCACCCGTGGAACCATCACCATAGTCCCCCGTGCTCCCCTCTTCCCCCCTCTTGAGCCCTTCCCCTCCCCTTCTTCCCTGCTGAATGTCTCTTTTTATTTGGCTCCCCTATGTTCCTGTTATAAGTGAAACCATTCGATAATTTTCTCTTTCTTTCTGGCTTATTTCACTGATCATGATCCCTTCTAGATCCATCCATGTTGCTGCAAATTGCATGTGTTTGTCTTTTTTGAATGCTGAATAGTATTCCATTGTGTACATGTACCACATCTTTTTGATCCAGTCATCTATTTTTGGGCATCTGGGTTGTTTCCATACCTTAGCTATTGTAAACAGTGCTGCAATAAACATGCAGGTGCATGTATCCTTTCTGATTAGTGTTTTTGTGTCCTTTGGGTAGACTCCCAGTAGCAAGGATTCCTTCATGCTTGTGCAGTTCAGCACAAGGGAGTCAGCGTTAGGAACAGGGTCAGGCACTGCCCCCCCAGAATCAGGGGAGGCTCAAGCAGTTTTAACCCAGTATAATTAAAGGGCTGGGGTCCTGTCTCTGTTCTTCTTTCCAGGACGTCATTCTCTCTCTCCAATCATGATTTCCTCATTTACATAGAAATATTATCTTCCACCAGCCTTCATGGAACCCCGCCCATGAAATCAAAATTTGCCAAAAAATCATGTTTCATGGTGGCAGATTTGTGCTCCTCTCCCTCCTGGCAGCTCCCTGTACAAAGTACTATCCCTGTTCTCAAAGAGTTTATGATCTATTTCCGTATGGACTTTGGGCAGCGTGAGCTGAGTGAGAGCAGCAGGACCAAGAGACTTTTCTGGGCTGAGCTGAGCTGATTACCAAGAGGAACCAGCCATTGAGTTGGTTCTCCATGGGAGGGGAGAGGCTGGATCGTGCCAAGCATGTGGTCCAGGCATATTCTGCACAGAAGGTTCTTATTTCCCAGTCAGCTCAAATGCTTCCCCTGTGTAGACATTCGTTTTAGCCACACAGAGGGAAAAAACAAGTACTCGCTGCACGAGCTTGGGTAGACCATATGTCTGGGTTAAGGCCAATGTCCTCAACAGCTATGCCAATATCAAGGGTTAGTGTGACAATGAGGTGCAATCCAGGATGCTGGGAGGGAGCAGGAAAAGTGTGAGGTGCCCTGTCTTCTTCCGTCCCACATAAATATTTATACGACACTGGGCTTGAGTGAAGTAATCTCTCTAATTCAGTATTTTTACGTAGAAATTTATTCACAAATGAATTCACAGTCATATGAATAACCCAGCTACAGTACAACTGTAAATTTCCTAGATCTTGATTCATTCTGAAATATTCCTGTACAGGTTGAGACACTTAAAAAAATTATTTTAAAGAAGCCTGGTCAAATTAATCAGCACAGAAAAGAGGAGACTGTGTCTGGGGTTTTGGGTGTCCAGCTTTCAAACCATCCTTTCTTGTTTCGCGGTCCCCCAGAATGTGAGTGTAGGGGGGCTGCTGTCACAAAGCACCACACACTGGTGTGTTCAAGCAACAGAAATGTGTTCTCGCGTCAATCTGGAGCTGGACTTCCCCAGTCACGCGCTGGCCGAGCCTTGCTCCTCTGAGGGCGGTGGGGGATGTACTTCTCGCCTCCTCTCCGGGATTCTGTCACCCTTGACATTCCCGAATTGCCGGCTGGATCTCTCCAATCTGCCACTGCCGCCACCTTGTGTCCCTGTGTCTGAGTCTCTGTGCTACGTGTTTCCTTTCCTTATAAGGATGCCAACCGTCTTGAAGGTGGTGTCTGTCCGCGTGCAGTGTGACCACATCTTCGTTTGATTACATCGTCAAAGACCCCGTTTCTAATAAGGTCACCTTCAAGGGCACCGGGTGTTAGGGCTTGAAAACACCTGTTTTTGGAGGACACAGACCAGTCCATCATGCCTGGAGTGGAAGAGGGACAGTGCCTGCTTCTCAGCATGGTGGCTGAAGTTGGCGGAGAGGGCCAGTCTCTTTGGTGGGCAGAGCATGAACTCATGGCCTCAGGTTGGGTACTTTTGGCCATACTTTTGAATTTTGAACAGGCGGCCCAAAACTTGAGGGCTAACCCGCAAGTGGTTAGCAGTCTTGTGTGTGGCAGAGAGCTGGGAGGGTGAGTGGAGATGTTCTGGCCTTTGCTTCCTGCTTCATTACTGAATTTGGTTCTGTAAGCACTTCAGTGCTCAGATCATCCTTTCAATGAATTCCCTCTCCTTTGTTTGAATGTCACAGTTAGTCTTTCTTCTGCGCGAGCAAGAATTCTGAGAAATGGCATTAGCAAATTTAACTTACTCAAATATTACCAGAAGGTTCCAAGGAAAAGCCAATCCTGGGGAAATTCAGCTTCAGAAGAGTAACTGTCACAGAGAACATTAGTTATGACAGGATATTAAATATTGACTACCAAGTCACCCTTTTGCCATAACTATTTTATACCAATGACAAAAGATAAAGCTCCTTTATAAATAAAGTAGTTCCATCAGGAAATGGAGGAATTTTACTCGACAGTGCCAAGAAGTTTGAAAGAGGAATTCAAGTTACTTTTAAATTGTAGTTCAAAAGTTTTTTAAAAATTAGGGGCCTGGGGCCTCCCTGGTGGCGCAGTGGTTGAGCGCTGCGCTGTGGAGCTGTTGGCAGCGAGTTCGACACCCAGCCAGGGAGATTCCCACATGGTGCAGCAGACCTCTTCTGTCTCGACTGCTGCTCCCCTCAGCAGTGGTTTTCAGTCTGCCTGTTCTGTTCCCCGCTCTGTCGCTGGTGAATCCTCTCACCCTCCCCCCACCTCTGACCTACACCCCAGAGCTTGTATGCATAAAAAAAATCAATCTTAAAAAAAAAAACACACCAGAAACCCAGAAGATTTTTAAAAATCAAATGAAGAGGCATTCAGCATTGTTGTTCCTTTTAATTACTTTTGGCTACTGGACAGGTTCCCTAATGCAGGTTCATCTTTAAATTTTAAAGACGTTCACTCAACATGAATTCATTTATTTCCTTAGTTCAATCGATTTGTTTGTTCATCAACTGGGAACCAGGAATTGGCTAAAAAGAATTTGTACTCAAATATGAGGTGTTTACAATCCTACGTGTGGTAAGTGCTCCTTCTACTGGCTGCTTATAGAAACTACAGTTTTCTCCCTCCCTGGTAACAGGAATTCATAAGTATGAGTTTACCTTTTGTTTGTTTTGTCCTCCCCTCTTGAAAATTGTCAGAGGTGGTAACCTCAGGACAAGAGCAAGAAAAGGCACATATTAGGAAACTATCTGTGAAGTTAATCTTGGCCTCCAGCCTCTTTGGTTTGAAATGAAAAATGCTTCACAATAATGTAAAAGATATAAATCAAATGAAAAATATGTATCTTAAAAAAATTAAAATACATTCCTATTTTAAAAAGAAAAATGCTTCTCTACCAAACAAGGCCGTTCAACAGAAAAATAAGTAAGCCACAAGGGCCGTTTAAAATCTTCTAGCGGTCACATCGAAAAAAGTAAAAGGAAGCAAGGAGAATTAATTTTGATAATATATTTTATTTAACCCATTGTATCTCAAATTTTATCACCACAGCATGTAATCAATATTTAAAAAAAAAATCAATGAGCTATTTTACATTCTTTCGTTGTACTAAGTCTTGGAAATCTGGGGTGTACTTTCCATAGGTCACACATCCCCAGTTGGGATTACCCACATTTCAGGTGCTCCACGGGAACCAGTGGTGGTTAATTAGACAGCTCCGGTGCAAGCCACACTCTAACAGCAAAGACAGGAACTCGAGGGTTGTGGAATTGGCTGTTTCATAATTCACAGTTCAGAGCTCAGGGTAACATCTCACACTGTGTCTGAAATCAGCATAGAGGAGGTGTATCATCGTTGGTGGAGCATAAAGTTGCATAATGGCTTTGGGAAGTGGTTCGACCTTGTGGAATGAGAGCTTTCAAACGTTCAGTCTGTTATAGGGCAGGGATAGGAGCATCCCAGAACCCCCAAACCTGCCCGCTCTAAATAGGTTCTGCCATCTGCCGCATCAATACAAAACATACAAGACCTTAAGCGGAAACAAACTTTAATACAAGCAGTGTACAGTACAAAAGAGACAAAGAATATAGTTTCTAAATCAAGCACTCAAAGTTACCCCTCACTTCGTGGGTAAAGGTCCACTCAAATGGGATTGGCCCAAAGCAAGGCCCAAAAGCCTGGCACAAGTCTAAAACACCTTCTGGTAGGGACCCATAGAAAAGAGTCAGAAACAGCCAGACAAATCTCTGAGGAAAAGAGCAAAATCAAAATCTAGATGAATGTCGCCATTGTTAACCTCCCCACGGTCTCCCACTCACATCTGTTTCAATCAGTCCAGGCCAGTGCAGCTCCTTTACTTGCCTCTCTGCTGCTTGTGCCTCTTTTGGCCTCCATCCTGCTGCCTTCCTTCTCCTGTCTTCTCTTTCTTTCTCCAGCTTCTTCTCTCTTCTGCGCAGCTCCACCCTACCTTGGGGTGGGGCAGGGAACCTGGAGCACTCCCTTTTCCTGGAGACCACCCTGTTATAAGACCCTCTCCGGCCCTCACACCTGTAGAGATGGGGGCAGGTGAATCTGAACACCACCTTGGCTACGGGTGCCCCCCATTGCAGAGCCATCGCCGCTCTCTTCTCTCCTATTAGGTAAGATGGCAACAGATAGAGATGGCGTTTCTTTGCAAAAGTGCGACCCAAGCAGCACTCTCTCGAGTCCACGACAAACCACCCATATACCTGAACTGCAAAGTAACTGTATTTATAGTGGAGAAGGGAGCCTAATAGTTTGGTTGTAAGATTTATTGCTCTCTTGCCTTCCAGAGGAGCTTCCGTAGACCTGTGCAGGTTGGGAGTTGCAAATATGTAAGTGGATGATCTACCAGATTCTTCTAAGTACCTAATACAGGAACCACGCTGGACTTGGGCTGGACACAGTCAAAATTGTAAGAGGGGGGTCCTCAGGAAAGGGGAGTGTCCCAGGACCCCACCCCCACCTCAAGCCAGAGAAATCCAAGACACCTGGGACTACAAATCCCAGAATGCCATCATCACCGAAGGAAGGATGCTGAGGACTGAGGGTGGAGTTAAGAGATGGTTTTGGGGATTTAAAAACCAGACCTGTGAGCTTGGGGGGCGGCGGTTGCTCGTGGTTCGGGATTGCCAGGTTTTGAGTGTGCCATTAAGATTTCAGCTCAGCGGAACTGGTAGGACGCATTCACCAATTTATTCTTTATCTTTTTCCCTTCCCTTTTTGTAAATAAACCCTTTTATTAATTGTATTGCGTGTGTCTGCAGTTGAGTCTTCTAAGTCCCTTTAAGCGCGCGGGTGAGAACCCACAGACAGGCACCCCATTTATATCAGGGCTGCCCTGTAACAAAATGACATGGATCTTAGAGTCCAGCTGTTGAGATGGTCACAAATATTAAGAAGTACAATAAGTGCTGTGATGGAACTGTGCTGTGGCGTGCTTCAGGGGAATGGGGAGTGAGGGAAGGCCTCTCTTGAGGGAGAAATGATCAAAACTCACCTTTTAGAGAAACTTGTAAGAGTAGTATCCATGGGAGAAAAGTGAAAATGCAAGTAATTTATTGTTTGGAGATAAGACAGATAATAAGGAAATGCTTGAAGATAAAGGATAAATTATGCGTGTAATGT
Organism: Scalopus aquaticus; assembly: GCA_004024925.1. NCBI lineage: Eukaryota > Metazoa > Chordata > Mammalia > Eulipotyphla > Talpidae > Scalopus > Scalopus aquaticus. The sequence continues at coordinate 25,505 of PVIJ01004875.1, read as the reverse complement.
AATGAAGTTTCAGAAAGCAAACACAAAAATAAATTTTTGGATAACTGAATTTAGTTATAATATAGAAATAAATGACATAGAACAAATTACAGAGAACAGACAACACTCTTACTATTTATCAGGTGATTTGGTTACATGCAGTAATTTGGGAGGATCACGGCTGACTTGCTACTCAGTCACACTCCGAGCAAACTCAGTCATGTAGGGCTTATTCTGGGCACTTCTCCTTTACTCAGGATAGATGGGGACTCTGTTGGCTGCTTCCAGGGGCATAAGGCCCTTAGGAAGTGGTGCTGTGGCATGTGCCCTGCTATGCTCCTACATGGTCATTTCCCCTGTAGAAAGTGCTGATCCAGAAGGTCTTGGTGGAGCTTGCTTTCCCCCTTCTACAGGGCAACCCTGATATACAATGGGGTGCCTAACTGTGGGTTCTCACCCATGAGCTTAAAAAGGTTTTATAATAAGATCAATTGCAGGCACTCACAAATGTTAATAAAAGGTTTATTTACAAAAAGGAAGGGAAATAAAAAAATGAATAACTCAGGGACAAAAAAGAAGAGAGAGAGAGAGAGAAATCTGCAAATGCCTGAGAGAGAGAAATCTGCAAATGCCTTCTACCAGATCCGAAGAGCTGGAAACCCCCAATGGCACGCTGTAGCCAGGCGAGAAGCCGAGAGAGAGAGCGCCCCAAGGTCCAGAAGTCTGGTTATATAGCCCACATGGCTGCTTAACTCCCCCACTCAGTTCCCAGCAATCCTCTCTTTGATGATGATGGCATTAAGCAATTAGTAGCCCTTAGTGTCTTGGATCTTTTTGGTCTGAGGTGGGGTCCATAAACCTATCTGTGGAGTTTGTTGCAGATGTCCTTTCCCCCCAACACTCCTAGGCCTCCTCTAGCATGTGAGGTTCAGATCCTTCTTGTTCTTGGATTCTAAACTTAAACAGGGGCTTTATCAGGTGCTCTTGCTTCTACTCCCACCTTCGACCCCTCTTGCCAATGGATTGACCCATGTGTGGCTCCTTCTTACTTCCTTTCCAAACCTGCCTCCTCCTTCATCCCAAACAAGAGAGTCTCTTATTTATTTTTTTTAAAGAGATATATTTTTTTAAGATTTATTTATTTATGCATACAAGCTGGGGTACAGGCCAGAGGCGTGGGGCGGCAAGAGGGTTCACCAGAGACAGAGTGGGGAGCAGAACAGGCAGATCAGAAATACACTGCTGGGGGGAGCAGCGGGTGAGGCAGGAGAGGTCTGGCGCGCCATGTGGGATTCTCCCCCGCTGGGCGTTAAACTCTCATCCCTGCTGCCAACAACTTCACAAGCCTCTTATTTTACTGGAGTGCACCTAAGGGACAGGATGTACTCTACCATACCTCCTTCCACATTCTTTCTGCCTTCTTCCTTTCATCATCTTTGCCCATTCAGCCGTGGGAGGCTGGTGGAGAGCCCGAGAGTGCAAATGAAAGATGCGGGCAGAGGAGGAAGCCATGTGCAGTGACATCTCGCAAAACGCCTTCCGTGTTCACAGAGAATGGGGATTCTTAAGTAGCTCCATGTGGAGGGGGATGGATGAGGGTGATGTGGGTCTTGGGGAGAGCTAAGTCTAAATGGGACAGAAATTCAAGCCTGGGAAGAAATTGGGTCAGAGGTTTGCATCGAGAGCCAGTCATACTAGGTATTGGAATTATAGGGAATTGAGTCAAGAGAATAGGGGTGACGGTAGGGGTGGAGGAATTCAAAGTACGCAGAACTTAACCTATGTTCTTTCTTTTTTCTTTTTAAAGATTTGTTTATTTATTTATTTATGTATGCATAGAAGAACTGGGGTGTAGGCCAGAGGTGCGGGGGGTTGGGGTGTGTCTGTGGGAGTGTGTCACCAGAGACAGAGCAGGGAGCAGAACAGGCAGATCTACTGAAATACACTGCTGAGGAGAGCAGCGGGGAAGACAGGAGAGGTCTGCTGCGCCATGTGGGAAGCTCCCTGAACAGGGATCGAACTTGTGCTGCAGTGGCTACAATAGCTTCATAGTGCTGAGACTTAACCCCTTGCACCACCACAGAGGCCCTTAACCTATGTTCTATGAACCATTTGTACCTTGGTTCTAAAAGAAATACTCCTTATTACTTTTTTATTTATTCCGTTTAACAAGCGTCATGGTTGGAAACATTAATTGCTTCTTTTATTTCTTGTGTATTGAAACTTACTTTCTTTTACCCTTGGATAAATAAATGCTAGACATTTGAAAATACAATAGGTTAAAGGCATGTGGTAGCTTATAGAAACACACGTACACCCCCCCCCCCCTTGTGTGTCTCCGTCAGTCGAGTCTCTTCAAAATGTACTGTCTGAATGAGGCCTGGATGATGTCACTCACTGGCAACCAACACAAGAAGCCATCACTGAGGCTGACAGGAAGTTAGAAAAACGAGTCCCCAGGGAAACATGTTGCTCTAGTTCCTTGAGCTGCAAATATGTCTCTCAAGATACATATATCTTGTCACCATATAACATTTTCCCTTAGGGTGGTGTGACTGTCACAATGGGTGGTGTACTCAGCATTCACCCCTCAGGAACTCCACTCCTGGGGTGACCCAGGACATGAAATGTGAACCTTTGTTAACCAACTCCCGCTCCCTCCCTCAGTTCTTTCCCTTGCGCCCTCAAGGTATGACTTCATTGTGCTGGGCTCAGTTCAGTAAAGACAGGGCTTGCCCAAGCCCTGATGGAACATTCTTCTTGTATGTGTAAGAGAAATACATTCATTCCTAGAAACTGGAACCCGGTGGCTCTCTTGTAGGGGCCTGTTTGGGTGATCTCCTATTGGGACAACTCCCACGGGGAGCTGTGCCCAGTCTCTCGGCAGAGAACATGCCCAATCACATGAAAAAAATGCCTCTTCTTATGAGGTTCTCCTGGTTGTTGTCTGGGGGCAGGAGACTCGCAGAAAGAGGGGAGCAGCTCATCGGTTTAGAGGTATTAGGGAAAAATCAAGTTTGAATAAGGGAAAATTCTGAATTATGGACTAAAACAATTTATTATTTTATTTTATGATATCATTAAGTTTATTATGTACATAATAATTAAAATACCTGTGGTTCTCAGTCAATTAAATGTAAAGGTTAACCTTTTAAAGTCTCCTATTGTAACAGGGCGGTCCTCAGGAAAGGGGAGTGTTCCAGGTTCCCTGCCCCATCCAGGGGCGGGTGGAGCTGAGCAGGAGAGATAAGCTGGAGAAGAAAGAGACAAAAAGGAGAAGAAAGGAAGCAGGATGGAGGCCAGAAGAGGCACAAGGGGCAGAGAGACACGTAAAGAACTGCACTGGCCTGGACTGCTTGAAACAGATGTGGGTGAGAGACCCGTGCGGAGGTGACAATGGCAACGTGGATCTTGATTTTGCTCTTTTCCACCCAGACTTGTCTGTTTGCGACCCTTTTCTACGGGTCCCTGCCAAAAGGTGCTTTAGACTTGTGGCAGGCTTTCGGGCCTTGCCTTGGACCAATTCCATTTGGGTGGACTTTTACCCATGAGGTGATGGGTAACTTTGGGTACTTAGTTTAGAAACTACATTCTTTGTCTTTTCTGTATTATCACACTAATTGTATTAAAGTTTTCTTTTCCGCTTAAAGGTCTTATATGTTTTGTCCTGATGCGGCGGATGGCAGAACCTATTTAAAAGGGGCAGGTTTGGGGGTTCTGGGGTGCCCCTCGCCCTGCCCTGTAACACTATCTTACATTAATATATCATCAATAGAAAAAAGACATATTATTTTGAACTTTTAAGGAAATACAAATTACAGTACTATGTTTACAAGAGAATAATTGCCAGTTAGTGGAAGTCAAAATCCATGGTGATACTTGACTTCTTACTAACATCAAAGTAATTATTGCTTAATCATTAAAACAATAGCTCCTCTCAGATTTCTGAAAGGGCATGGGAGAGGTATTCCTCTTTCCGGTGAATAATTTGAATCTGTGGGGATAGACTACTGGTTACAGACTCAGAGCATGTCATGGGGCTGGAATTGCTCTTGGACTGGAGCTAAGCCCATACATGCTTCCAGAAGGAGGTTCTGAGTGAGTGGTAGGGAAGAGCCCCCTGCTCCCTGGGCTGGTATATTATGAAGTAAGGCTGAAGCCCGCAGATGTGACCCCTTTGCCTGGGGGAAGCCCGCCTGCAGTAGGAGAGGAGGTTGGGGGGCAGGGGCTAGACCTGGAAAGGCTTGAATCCTGGTCTATTCTTTCCCTTATCACTGTGGGTCTGCAAATCCTAATCGGCCTGTTTGGCCACTTGTAACCATTTTTGTTACCTACGTTCTGCATTCTTTTTTTTTTTTTTAAAGATTTTTAAAATTTTTTATTTATACATACAAGCTGGGGTACAGGCCAGAGGCATGGGGCGGCGAGAGGGTTCACCAGAGACAGAGCGGGTAACAGAACAGGCAGATCAGAAATACACTGCTGAGGGGAGCAGCGGGCGAGGCAGGAGAGGTCTGCCGCACCATGTGGGATTCTCCTCGGCTGGGCGGCAAACTCGCGTCGCTGCTGCCGACAGCTCCACAGCACAGCGCTTAACCGCTGCGCCACTGGGGAGGCCCGTTCTGCATTCTTATACAAGGTCAGAACTGTGAGGTCAATCAGTCTAGCAGCCAAACCTTACAAGGTGCCTTTCAAATCAACCAAGAGCAGAAAGCTTGATCACCCTGGGAAGGCAATGCACAGGCAGGTATGACTGGGAATGCAGGGTGGGGGGTGTTGAATGATAAGGGACCTCAAAAACTGATCAGTGGAGGCCAGTGTTGAGAAGATTGCAACCATGCCTGGGGACCTAGGGCTTGATCTCAATGACAATACTGAGTCACCAAGCAGATGAGAAGTGCCCTGGGGGCAGACCCACAACTCCTGTACTGTAGATGACAGAGCACGTTTTCTAGTCTCACCCCTCCCTCCTCTTTGTCCTCCTTCCCCTTACATCTGGTGCTGCATGTTTATTCTATCAATAAAAAGTCCAGGCCCTTGCTCTTAGGCAACATCCTGCACCCTACATCTTGCTCCACGACTCCCGTTTGTCGGTGTGGTTCAATGCAACAACTCACGGTTGGTTAAGTGGGCCTGTATTTTCTCCTTTTTGGTTTAGGCAAACCTACTTTTCTGTCACAACCAGAGGAAACTTAACACCAGGAGGCCTTCATTTCCTGTTTGCAAACTCTAGGATCTGGCGTTAACGAGTGTTAAGTTTCAGCTGAACCCACCAGCACATCTTCTTGGCTTTCTTCTGCCATCTTCTCTCAGTGCTCTTAATTGCAAAGACTGCTGATGGTGACACTATGTGGTCTCCAAATGTTACAGGGCAACCCCGATATACAATGGGGTGCCTGACTGTGGGTTCTCACCCGTGCGCTAAAAGGACTTATATAATAAGAACATTTGCAGGCACTCACAAAAATGTTAATAAAAGGTTTATTTACAAAAAGGAAGGGAAATAAAAAAATGAATAACTCAGGGACAAAAGAGGAAAAGAGAGAGAGATAAATCTCCGAATACGTCCTACCAGATCTGAAGAGCTGGAAACCCCCAATGGCACGCTGTAGCCTGGCGAGAAGCCAAGAGACACCCCCAAGGTCCAAAACTCTGGTTATATAGCCAACCTGTCTGCTTAACTCCACCCCTTAGTTCCCAGTAATCCTCTCTTCCGGATGATGATGGAATTAAGGGATTAGTAGCCCTTAGTGTCTTGGATCTCTTTGGTCTGAGGTGGGGTCCATAAACCTTTCTGTGGAGTTTGTTGCAGACGTCGTTTTTTCCCCCCAACACAAAGGCATATTGTTAAACGGAGCTGGGCCAGTGGGAGGAGCACTTTACTTAGTTGGAAGCGTCATCCAGTCATTTGCACAGGCGCCCAATTCCGGCTTAACCTGTGAGCTCCCTAAGAGCAGTGAGACCTGGGATTTTTCATGCTTTTATCCCCAATGCCCGCAGCTACCTGCTGGGCCACAGGACCACGGTAAAAGCTGGATTTCCTTTCTCCAACTCAAGGGGCCACCCATACGCGCCCCTTCCTGGACTGTTGCATCAGCTTTTGCTGGGAGTCTACTTTGCTGACCTTTGCACGCACCCCACGGCACAGCCCCGTGGAGGGGCTCATATACCCTACAGTAGAGATTTCCCTTACACCCTGCCCTAAAGATGAGTAGGTGTTCAGCTTACTCAGGGGCAAGGAAGTGTTGCGGGTGCAGTGGCAGAAATAACACAGAGGGGGGGAAATGAATAGTTTATTCAGGGAACAGTGCTTTCCCCTCGGTCAGAATAGGGACTTTGGGTCAGTCTGTTGAAAGTGTTCACTGAACAATCAATTCACTAAAGGAAGATTCATGAATAAATTCAGTAGCTGTAACTATGTGTGTGTGTTTGATTATATCTGTATATAAATAGGGTCATATACACGTGGGTATATGTAGTATATCTATATCTATATGTTCATGAATATGCAATTCTTTTTTTTTAAGATTTATTTATTTATGCATACAAGCTGGGGTGTAGGCCAGAAGTGTGTGTGTGGGGTGTGTGTGAGAGGATTCCCCAGAGACAGAGTGGGGAATAGAACAGGCACATTGACTGAAATACACTGCTGAGGGGAGCAGCGGGGAGACAGGAGAGATCCACTAGGCCCTGTGGGTTATGGCCGGGATCGAACTCGTGTTGCAGTGGCTGTGGATAGCTTCATAGTGCTGAGACTTAACCCGTTGTGCCACCAGGGAGGCCCCTGAATATGCAATTCTAGCAATTCTAATGGATCTCTTGGTGGCTCAATACAATGTTCTTGATTAAACGTATGTCTTTTCTTTCTTCAAGGCTGGAGAGGTGGGAAAAGTTCAGAAGAGGAGATGGAAGGTGGGGGACCTCAGCGTATTATTAACTTACATTCCTTCGTAATTGAATAGCCAGTGTGTCTGCTGCCTGTCCTTTCAAGTTGTGTAACTCCCGCCACTAACCAGTGGCGCCACTGGAGCACCTGTACATTTAATTTGAGATGTGATAGTTAATTGGCTTAGGAATGTCTTCATCTTGAACATAGATTTTACATCCTGTATCACATAGTTGGCTTTTTAGATCTGAATGATAGACGTGGTAGAAGTTAGATGAGACATCCCCAAACCTCAGACACCTGAAGGTCCACATCCATCTATCCATCCATCCATTCATCAATCTCTCTCTCTCTCTCTCTCTGGCTATCTATTTTTGGGGTGGAGCTCAGAGAAGTTCATTTTCAGACCGAGTTAGGAAGCAAAGGGCTACCCCTTTCCCTCCTCTTCTGATCTTCAATTTTTGTATACATCCTAAAAATCTGAAGTTGTTAAGAGTGGAGATTTGGGGGTTCCTCCCAGGAATTCTGGCTCAGTAGGTCAAGTTTGGCCTGGCTTTGGAATGGAATCCTCATTTACAATCGACTCTGGTGATTGTGTTGAAACTGTCTCCTAGACCACAATTTGAGAACATTCCCATCTAGCGTCTCTGAACCCTGGTTATTTTGCGTTTCCCAGGAGCTTTTTAAAAGTGCTGTTCCCAGACCCCACTCCAAAGCAGTTACACCAGAATTTCGGGGGGTGAGGTTGGGAACTGTCTTTGTTAAAAGCTCCCAGGTTCATTCTAGCGTGTAGCCGGAGTGAGGAGACTCTGGCTGGACAGCAAGTGTCTTATGCAGAAGTTGTCGTTGGACTGCACTCTACAGAGAATGGGGTTTACTTACAATTTAAGGTGTCTGTTTATTTAAACTGCACAATAGTTCTATGAGTTCGGTATAATTTCTCCACTTCAAGAGGAAGAAACAGAACCTCAGAAAACTTGTAATTAGTCCAGGAGCATATGCCATTTTTAAAAAAGATTTATTTCTTTATGTATACAAGAACTGGGGTATAGGCCAGAGGTGTGGGGCGGTGAGAGGATTCACCAGAGACAGAGTGGGGAGCAGAATAAGCAGACTGACTGAAGTACACTGCTGAGGGAAGCAGCAGGTGAGACAGGAGAGGTCTGCTGCGCCCTGTGGATATCTCCCTGGCCGGGTATCGAACTTATGCTGTAGTGGCTGCGGATAGCTTCATAGTGCTGAGACTTAACCCGTTGCGCCAGGAAGCGAATGTCCTATGAGCGTTGGAGCCAACACTTTGGTCTGGGGTCAAAGACCTCTTCTAGTATACCTTGTAGCTCCTTTCACTGAAAGATGCTGTGGAAAAATGAAAGCAAATGTTTGGTTCAATTTTGGAGGTCAATTCAACTGACAATCAGATGTCTTTGTAAGATAATGCTTTATAAGCTGAGGTAGGTCACGTGCATGTAATGTGGCGGATGCTTCACCCTTGTAGGACACAGCCTCGTAGGTCTCTGACTTCGAGGAAACTCGGGCACCTAAGAGAGTGACCTGCACTCACTGCAGGCAGGCAAGACTCCTTCCACAAAAGCCAGTTACTTCCTCCTCGGCAGAGAATGCCTGGGACAATTGTCTTCTGCTTTTCTCAGCTTAATAGTTGTTTCGAATCTCAGCAGAACATTAATTCATATTAAATATTGGAAGAGATTCCTTAATTCCTCACCTTGTTTGCAATGTTTCACTTTGGATGTGACATAGCATGGTGGAGACGTTGGCTACAGCATTCTTCCACCTCCACCTCGCCTGGGATGTCCCTAGTCATAAGGTTTTCTGACTGTTCCCTCTTACTCACCCAGAGCTCCCAGTAGCCTGGGGCTGTCTGGACAATGTCATTATGGACCCCACCCATTGCTCCTTTGATCCAAGTGTTAAGGGAGGGCTCTCTGTACTGTGCTCCCACATAGGATTCCTTTAAAATATAAGAATCTTTGTGTTTGTCTTTTTTCAATGCTGAGTAGTATTCCATTGTGTATATGTACTACATCTTCTTGATCCAATCATCTATTTTTGGGCATCTGGGTTTTTTCAATACCTTAGCTATTGTGAACAGTGTTGCAATAAACATATGGGTGCATGTATCCTTTTGGATTATTGTTTTTGGGTCCTTTGGGTAGATTCCCAGGAATGTTATTGCCGGGTTGTATGGAAGCTCTATTTTTAGCAGTTTGAGGAATTGCCATACAGCTTTCCATAGAGGTTGGACCAGTTTGCATTCCCACCAGCAGCATTCAAAAAAGACAAATACATGCAATTCACAGCAACATGGATGGAGCTAGAAGGGATCATGCTCAGCAAAATAAGCCAAAAATAAAGAGAAAATATTGAATGGTCTCACTTATAACAGGAATATAGGGGGACCAAATGAGAGAGAGACACTCAACGCAGGAGGGGGAGGATAAGGGCTCAAAATGGGGGAGAAAAAGATCAAAGGGCCATGGTGACGGGGCACGGGTGAATTGGTGGGGGGTTACCCAAGGGGAATACATGATATAAAAGGTATCAATAAAAAAAAAGAATATTTGCAGGGATATATTTTTTAAGGATTGATTTATTTATGCATACAATAACTGGGGTGTAGGCTAGAGGTATGGGGTGGTGAGAGGACTCACCAGAGACAGAGTGGGGAGCAGAACAGGTGGATCTACTGAAGTACACTGCTGAGGGGAGCAGTGGGCGAGGCAGGAGAGGTCTGCTGCGCCATGTGGGAAGACCCCTCCCTACCTGGGGAGCTGAAGTGGCTGCTGATAGCTTCACAGTGCTGAGGCTTAACCCCTTGTGCCACCAGGGAGGCCCATTTTGGAGGGATATTTTAGGTGATCACTAGATTCATAAATGTTTAAGTTTGAAAATCTTGAATAAATATTTTATAAGTTCTTTTTTACTTCCCCCAAAATATAGGTGCCATATATTTTCCACATTCATATAAGGGTTGACATTTTTTGTCAGCAGATCATAAGGCAAAGACTTTTATTTTGAAAGTGGACTTTGAATTTGAAAGAGGGACCAATAGTTCAGGGTTTTTGATGTTTCATTGACCTCAACAATGGTAACCAGAGGTGCTGGGAAGTGTCTCTGGGTGTGCTGTGAAGCTGCAGAATGAGCCAGGCCCCAGGTAGCCATGCCCCCTGGAGCCCCCCTTCCCCCCCGCCCCTCCATACTCCTGCTGCTCCTTCTCCACCTGACCCCTCTCCAGGTAATGGTCTCCAGCATCCTTGCCTTGTCTCAGTTCTTCTCTTCTCTCCAGAGCCTCGAAACCAGCTCCTGGTTCTATCCAGGAGTGTCCAGCAAAGCAAGAGTTCTTCCACCCTGCAACTGACTCATTTTGAGTATTTATGTTACTCCAAATTTTCCCATAGAATTCTTTCTTAAATGACAGCGCTATTAAGATATAATTCACATACCATCAATCCCACTCTTCCAGTTTTTAAAAAATTGAATTCAATTTTTTAAAGGCATATTTACAGAGTCGTGCAGCCATCACCGCTACCTAATTTCGGACATTCTAACATCATCTCTAAAAGAAATCCTGTACCCACGAATAGCCATGCCCCATTTCACTCCAACATACCTCTCCTTGTCCTAGGCAACCACTCCCTCTACCTTCTGCTTCTATAGATTTGCTTATTCTGGCATGTTCTATAAACAGAACCACATAGTAAATGACCCCTTGTGCTTGATTTTCACTTAGCGTGTTTTCAAGGTTGTCCATGCTCTGGCAGGCAGCTGTACTTTCGTATGTTTTATGTAATGTGCTAAGTAATGTTCTATTGTATGAATATCCGCCATTTCATTCACCCATTCATCAGGGGATTGGTGTTTGGGCCGTGTTTATTTCTGGCTATTTTGAATAATGCTGCTGTGAACAAATGTGTGTGAACAAATGCTGTGAACATATATGTGAGTTTTTAGTATTCATTGGAGGGAGGTATGAAAAGGGGTGGAACTATGGGATTGAATCTGTTTTCCAAACAGCTCTATCATATCCTATTGTAAGCAGAAATGTCTGAGGACTCCAATTTCTCTGCATCTTCAGCAGTTTTATTTTCTGTCTTGATGATCGCCATCTTAGTGGGTGTGAAGTAATATCTTGTGTTTCTTTTCTGGTTCAGGACTCAATACAGGATCACACATTCATCTAGTTAGTCAATTGTAATTTTAGAAATCAACCCTATTGAGGTATAATGTACATGTAATAAAATGTACGCACTTTAAGTATTTCTTCTTTTTTGAAGGTTTATTTATTTATGCATACAAGAGCTGGGGTGTAGGCCATAGGTGTGGGGAGGGTGTGAGAAGATTTACCAGAGACAGAGTGGGAAGCAGAACAGACAGAATGACTGAAATACACTGCTGAGGGGAGCAGTGGGGAGATAGGAGAGGTCTGCTGCGCCATGTGGGCATCTCCCTGGCCGGGGATCGAACTCATGCTGCAATGGCTGCAGATAGCTTCATAGTACTAAGACTTAACCCCTTGTGCCACCAGGGAGGCCCTTTAAGTATTTCACTTAACAAGTTTGACAAATGCATGTTGCAAACATCCTTTCCTTTCCACCCCCCCCTTTTTTAAAATAACAAACCTGCCTTTGAATATTAAAAAAAAGAAAAAAAGAAATAATGTGTACTGGTGTGTACTGGTGACATTGGTGACAATGACCTAAATCTGCTAATTTAGGGATGATAAATGATGTTGCAATTCTATCATTTTTTTTTTATTCATTAACTGGAGAATATCTAGAAAGAAAAACTTGGATCAACTATTTGATTATCTGAGACTCACATAGGAAAAGAAAATCATCTTTGTTTTTTTTTCCCTTCTTGGAACTCTTTTCAAAACAGTCAATTGTTTAGGAGAGTGGATGCTTCACGACAGTGAAGAATGCACCCATAGACCATTTTTGTTTGTTTCCTAAGAACTAACCATACAAACTCTTAGTACGGTCTCATCTTTGGTTTTCTTGAAAAACAGGCCAGTGCAAATAAAAATCTGGCATCTTATGCCAGACAATAAACACAGAGTAATGTGGTACTTTTCATCTTCAAAGCATTTCAGCATTAATTATTTCTCCCATCTCCCTAAGAAGCAGGTATTATTAACCTCATTTTAGAGATAAGAAAGTGGAGACTTAAAGAAGATGTGAGATCCGCTTGCCTCTAGCTAAGATGACGTCACCATGAGAGATGAGAATATAATTTATGTATGAATTAATCTTAGAGTTCATACTGTGGACAGGAGATACAGGAAGAGCCAGAGAGAAAGGGATGACACCTGAAACGGGCAGTGTACAGAAATCCAAGCCCATTCTGTGCTTTGGGGGTATCAGGAAGTATTTGATGCTGTAACACCCGGCACATGGTAGCGAATGAGCAAATGTTTGTCAGACCTTGACAAACTAATAATGTGCCACATTTGCCACTGTGGCTATTGCAGTAGTGTGACAAGGACACACACCTCTTCATAAAATTCAGACTCCTCAATTATGGTGCACCTGGCAACTGGAAGATGACAGCTGTTTTATCCTTGAAGTTAGAACTATCTTGTGTATGCTGCTTGTTTCTCATGTAGAGAGAATCTCTGTATACAACTTTGAACCTACTCAATTTCTGCCAACAGATCACATGGATTTGTGAGCCTGGATCAAACAAGATTTTATATATCTATATATCTAATATATTACATATATACATATAATATATCACAGTATATATAATATATAATATATGTAATATATTACATACAAAATATTGCATTAAATATCTATATACATAAAATCTCGTTCAATTCTTGGGCTCAGTCTTCTCAACACCAGGCTTGGCACTTGGCTTGGTTGCTGTGGAGATGTTGAAGTTCAAGTAATCTTAAAGCTCTGGTGCTGAAATGGACAAAATTTGTGTTCTCCACCCGGACTAATTGCCCCAACCGCTCATAATTGTTTAGACCTAGGGTGAGTTTGCCTCCTCAGCACAAATGCCACCGTCAGTGGTGCAAGAGTGAAGAAAACACAAGGCGTGTTTCAAAAAAGAAGAAACCAGAAACCCAGAAGCTACTTTCTGGGTCACCCAAAAACCTAACCTAACCTAGCACCTCCTCACCTAAAAGCTCTCTGGTGAGTTTATGATGAGGTGACTATTTTCTCCTTAAAAAGAACCATTAATACCTTCCCTCTGTGGTAGACTTTTAACTCAAAAATCAAATGCCTTGTGGTTGACTTAGTGGGTGAGAAATCTCTGCTTCATTTGTACCTCACGTTTCTTCTACTTAATTCTCAAGTTTTGTGCCAATAAACCAATTTATTGACTTTTTTAAGGGATTACAGTCCTGCTGAGCTTTTCTCTCTGCCTAACTTAAAGCCAGCTTTGATGTTAGGGCCTCTCAGCTATTTAAAGACATCCTTACAATCTTTCAGACAGGTAAAGAAGAGGGAGGAGGGGTCTTAAACAGCTTCCTCCCACTCCAAATCTACTCAAAGCCTTCCTCTACTTTCCGCAGACTCTCCTGATGCCTACCTGTGATATCAGCACTGGTAATAGTAGGTAGGCATTAGATGCTCATCAAATCCTGCAATACCATGAACTTGAAAAGAGTAGGTTGAAGACTTTATCAAGGATGCGATACTTTACACTAAGAGAACAAATCTTAGTCTTTATAATATTAACAAATGACGTAGCTGACAATATCATTTGGTTTAGGGGTGTGCGAGAATCATGGCTCCCTAACTGGGGTATGTGGGCATATCCATCATGGGGGCAGCCAGGCCTCTCTGGTCAAGAATGGCCATATGGGCATATGGGCATATGGGCCAGTGCAGAACTTACTTCTAAGTGAATCAGCTGGGGGTTGGGCTTTATGGTGAAATAAAACTGACAATGGAGAGGGAATTAGCCTTGATTCATTGATTTTCTTTTATTCTCGAGCTGTAATTAAGACTCCATAATTTTTTCTTAAAGTTTCAAATGTATGTTGTTTCTTCAACCAGGCCATATTTTAATAGGTATATGGTGCTTTCCCTTAGAATCAGTTGAGTCGGTTTGGAAATAATTCAGTGTTACACGGCTTTGGGCTGACTCTGTCAACAGGAGCCATGTTCCCTTCCACTCCAGTTTGTGCTGCTGCCTATGTCCATTGCTGCTGAAAAGCAGCTCTCCCAGTTAGCATCTCACTGCCATATTTGTCATGGAAACCAGGTGTCCATTTCTTTCTTTTTTTTTTAAATTTATTTATTTATGCATACAAGAGCTGGGGTGTAGGCCAGAGGTATGTTGGGGGTGAGAGGATTCACCAGAGACAGAGTGGGGAGCAGAACAGACGGATTTACTGAAATACACTGCTGAGGGGAGCAGCGGGCAAGTTAGGAAAGGTCTGCTGTGCCCTGTGGGTCAGCTCCCTGGCTGGGGATCGAACTCGTGCTGCAGTGACTGCTGATAGCAGCATAGTGCTGAGACTTAACCCCTTGTGCCACCAGGGAGGCCTGGAAATCCATTTCACTGGCTTGCTGTTGTTTGCTGGATGCTTCTAATGTGGAGACTAGTCAGTGTGTTTTTGGCCGAGGGAAACAATGTGAAGTTGAAGACAGACTGCAGCAACTGCAGCTGCTGGTTTGGAGTAACTTTGCATCAAGAACCCTGGCGGGCCTCCCTGGTGGCGCAGTGGTTGAGCGCTGTGCTGTGGAGCTGTCGGCAGCGGCGATGCGAGTTCGACGCCCCGCCGGGGAGATTCCCACATGGCGGGGCAGACCTCTCCTGCCTCGCCCGCTGCTCCCCTCAGCAGTGTATTTCTGTCCCTCTGCCTGTTCTGCTCCCCGCTCTGTCTCTGGTGAACCCTCTCGTCACCCCACATTAAAAAAAAAAAAAAACAAAAACCCCTGGCAAAGAGGGTCTCCCTGGTGGCACAGGGGTTAAAGTCTCAGCACTATGAAGCTATGGCAGTCACTGCAGCCTGAGTTCGATCCTGGCCAGGGAGCTGACCCATATGGCACAGCAGACCTCTCCTGTCTTGCTCGCTGCTCCCCTCAGCAGTGTATTTCAGTAATTCGGTCTGTCCTGCTCCCCATTCTGTCTCTGATGAACCCGCTCACCCTCTGCACCTCTGGCCTGTACCCCAGTTCTTGTATGCATAAGTAAAAGAAATCTTAAAAAAAAAAGAACCCTGACAAAGAGCCCACCATCATCGCCATCATTATTTTTATAATTTTTTTTCTCTCTCTCTCTTTTTTATTTTATCAGGGGTGGGTGGTGTGGTATTTGTACATGTTTGGACTTTGAAGTGTGAGTTTTGGGTGAGGACTTGACTCTATCTGGCAGTTACTTGACTTTCTAAAATCAATTTCCTCATTTATAAAATTGGAATCATGGTACATAACTAACTTTGAAAGAAAGGATATAGATAAAATTGTTTTGGGGGAAAGGGTGGGTATGCAATAAAAAGGCATAATATTAAAACACCATTACATAAATTATCATAGGGACAGTAAGATAAATATCTACTTTTTAGTATGAAATTTAATAATAAATATTAAATAAATACTCCCCTTTTCAAAGTTTTAACTCTCTCACTACTCACAAATCTCACTTTGTTCTTGCTTTTCATACTTATTCTTTTGCTCTTCCAGAATTAAATGAAGAAATGAAAACTTCACAGATTGTGTGTGTGTGTGTGTGTGTGTGTGTGTGTGTGTACGTGCACGCGCCCTTGAAGGCACTAGGCTGAAATGCACATAATGTGTGGGTGTGAGTGAATGAATACAGGTACAGAGTAAGGTCTGGGGAAGAAATAGCTGTTTTTAAGTTTCTTTATTGGAAGGACTTAGTACTACCTAAATCAAGTCCCCAAGTCCTCCAGGTCCGGGGGAAAGAGGACACAGGATAGGCAGAGTCACCCTTAAACCCCATGTAAGGAGGGCAGTTAGTAGAATCTAGAACTTACAGTTCTCCTCACAAGCATCCATCACGGGGCTTCCATTTAGAGCGTAGGTCAATTCGGACCTGCACTCCTTTTCTCTCCAGATTTCTTGTAAACTTCTTGGAAAATGCCCCTTTTCCAAGTGAAACCAGTTGTCACCATGTTGCTGAGGTCAGTAGCTTCCTATATTCTCTCGGTCATTCAGTCTTGTTATTACCCAGAAGCTTATTGGAGCAGAGCTTCTTATGGGCTACACTATATGTTCCATAGTCGACATAAGTGGGCCCATTTGATCTCAGATTAAAACCACGAGCGTGGTGTTTATGAGTATACATTAAGATCACTGCCTGAAATTTAATCTGGTTCCACGATTTGCCAACGTGACCTGGGGGAGTTTCTCAACAGGCCTGTGTCTCTGTGATTTTCTTCTATTCACTTATAACATGGACTCAAAATAGAACTTGAGTATAATGGTTATTATAAGGCAGGTAGAGCCTTATAATATAAAATTAAAATCTGAAGTTTAAAAAATGCACACACAGAGCACTATGGGCTTAAGTCTCACGGTTTGGAGGGAAGCTTTGGACTTAGTGATGCCCTTTTCCCTTGTAGCTGAGCACTGGCTCCTTCTCGATATACTTTACTGCATCACGTGGCAAGGCAGAGCTCAGGGCACTGGTGAGTCAGCACATTGGCTGATGCTGCAGAGGAGGGAGGAGGAGGCAGCTGCGGGGTCAGGCTTGTTTCCACTCGCTCTCCCCACCTGGGGTGGGGATCCTCCTGCAGGTGCCCCTGCGCTCTAGTGCCTTGGACTCCTGTCATACTTGTCCTGGGTCATCTCTGGAGGGTTCAGAGCTGGTGGCTCACCACGGGTGTGAACCAGCTTCTGTGGACTGCTGAGAGGCCCCAGTGTGCCTCCAGGGATGTTCTGGAATTTCCACGGTTTCTTTTTAATTTTTGAACATCTAATTCTTTTTTTCTTTTAAAAAATGTATTTTTATTTATGCATACAAGAACTGGGGTGTAGGTCAGAGGTAGGGGGGTGAGGGGATTCACAGCGACAGAGTGGGGATCAGAACAGGCAAATTGACTGAAATCTACTGCTGAGGGGAGCAGCAGGGAGACAGGAGAGGTCTGCTGCGCCCTGTGGGCCAGCTCCCTGGCCGGGATGGAACTCACGCCACAGTGGCTGACGACAGCTTGATAGCGCTGATTTTAACCCCTGCGCCACTAGGGAGACCCCTTGAATATCTACTTCTTTTTTTATTTTTATTATTCACTTGGTGTTTTATTTTATTATTATTATTTTTTTAAATATATATTTTTATTGTTATTTATGTCTTTTACATTTTGTATTCCCCTTGGGTAGCCCACCACCAATTCACCCGTGATCCATCTCCATGGTCCCTTGTGTTCTTTTCTGTTCCATTTTGTGCCCTTTTCCTTCCCTCCCTCCGCCTCCTCCTCCCCACATTGTCTCTTTCGAATATCTACTTCTTAAGAAACATTTTTTTTATTTGTTTTGTTTTTAGTTCCTTTGTTAACAACTAAAATGGAAAATATTTATTGTACCACACATAGTGATTGTCTATAAAGAGATTTATTATGAAAAAGCCAATTTGTCGCAGAAAGCTTTTTTGAAAATGATTTGCAAAGAGATATCACCTTTCAGTCATAAGGAATGATAAATGATGAAGGGTACAGAAAACTAAAGAAAAAATTAAGTATTGCCTTTAAATTCAGCAGTGAGAAATAACTGTTAAAATTACTCTTTGCATTGCTTTATGTCATCTAAGTACACATATACATGTAATTTCTTAAATATAAAATTCAATAATAATAGGAAATAAGATCCCTAAATATATAGATAAGTTTTTTTTTTTTTTAACCTATTCTACAACTTAATTTTATGAACATTATTCTTTGGAAACATATTTTTAATTATTTCCTTATTAGTGGGTTTCTAGTTTTTCTGTTAAAATTACTGAATCTATTTCTGTTCATTAATCATTGACTTCAGGTGTAATTATTTCCTTAAGAAAGATTTCTAAAAACTGTATTATTGGGTTATAGGAAATGGGTGTTAAAAAGGTAACATCAAATTATTTGATAGTGTGAGATGACCAATTTACAGTCTAAATAGTTGTACTGAAGTTCTTCCTACTGTATATTTCGTATTTTGATTCTTATACTTGTTGCTTTTGTCATATAAGGATTAGGTATGAAAAAAGATTATGAAATATTTTATTTATTTAAATAATTTAACAAATGAATGTGAAGTCACCAGGTCATATGTGTCTATGACCGATGAATTGAAACTCGATCATTAGTGAACCAGATGTTTAATTTTCATTTCATTTTTGTCACCTCCAAATGCATTCCTTATTATTAATTTTCAGGAGAAAATGAGTTCTTTTAGGTTAGGTGAAAGTAGGCTTGAAACTTTACATATGAAAGGCGCATAAGGATCAGGATTCCAGTCCTCACATCGTTTTACTTGGATTCTGAGGCCCAGGGAAGGACGGATTAAGGCCTATTCAGCGGTGGGGGAGGGCTCAGAATTGACTCCAAAACAAATTCTCTTTCCCACAGTCACCTCCCTCTTCTCTATATCCAAAAACTGAATCCAAGTGATTTGATGGGAATTTTCTTCTTGGATATGCATTTACACAGTGAGGATAAGTAAGGATTAAGGATTAAGGATGACAGTATTCCAGATTCTAAGGGCAAATTGTGCCCATTTACAGTGACTGGTTACCTATAGCTTAATTAGAGTCCTGCTATTTATTTATTTTTATTACTGTGTAGTTGGGGTTAGTTGTTTTAGTTTAGTTTAGCTTAGTTTTTAGTTGTTTTAGTTTAGTTGTTTTTGCTTTCTTAAGTCTGCTTCTTTGTAGAAAACTTTATGTAAGTTGTTTTTCTTTACAGTGTATGATTGAATATGAATTTCTGCACAGAATTTAGGCTTCTCAAACACTCAAAGTTGATGTCTAAAACCATGTTAATCTGTCAGCTTTTGAAATGGAAGGAAAGGATTATAAATCTGAGGCTTTGAAAAAATTTTCTCGTGTTTCAGAAATTCTAAGGTTGAGTCGTTTATCTTTCCTGACTCAGTTTCTCCACATGTGAAAGGGAGATAATAGTTCTCAGTGACTAGGTGGGAATCTTTATTCTGCAATTGTGCAATTTTTTGCCAGGTTATCATTACTACTCTGTCATCGGGAGAGATGTCAGGCTCATGGAAGGGAATTACACTTATCAGTGGGGGGATAATTTGTAGGTATCTGGGAAGAGTGCTTAACAGTTTGTGGTTGAAACTTGACTTTTTAGAAAAGGGGTGTGTGTGTGTGTGTGTGTGTGTGTGTGTGTGCATGTGTGTGGTTGAGAGAGACACTGAGAGAGAGACAGAGAGAGAGAGAGAGAGAGTAAATGATCGTGTGAACATGCTATAACAAAGCTCCTTTGAGTTGTCCCGGGAGCGGCTGGGTGTGTCAAACAATACCTCAGTTAGAATGCTGAGTAATCAAGGTATAATGTTTGTGATGTTTCAACCTATAGGTAAGAAAAAGCACCCAGAAAACAGTCTCCTAGGTTATTAAATATTTGGGCAGACGATTATTTTTGTTGAACTAGAGGGAATTATTATTTGATGAAATTGTATATGATGAATTCATTCTTGTGGCTATATTTCGTCCTTCCAAAAAAAAAAAATCTACTCTTTCTATTCTTTTTAATATGTGGGCAATAATATGCTTTTAGTGGCAAAGAAAAAAGAAAGAAGATTCCAGATTATTTTTGGAATAATATAACAAATGCTTTTTACAAGAAACAAGTATATCATTCCCTACTAAATATTTTTGAAGAAACATTTTATGGATGGAAAGTGAGATGAGTCATTTACAGGGATCTTGAGTATCTATAGGGAGAACTGGACGAAATAGCTGGTATTAAAGCGAATGTCAAGCTGATTTCCAACTTATGGGTGAAATTCATTTTTATTCAAGCAAAATTTTAGGCCTTCTGCTTTGTCCTCAGGTAAGGTTATTTCTCACTCTTTCATTATGTTATTAGTTATTGAGCGTTTACAATCTGCCAAGTGCTATTCTAACTTCACTGATGCATCGTTCAGAGAAATTCCCTACTGAGATTCGAGTTGTGAGGGCAATAAACAAATAGAATACTGTATTGTTGATATCTAGACAACTATGAAACCTGGTTTTAGGTCTGCTTTCTCTAGGTTCAAACTTCATCAAAAGGGAAATCAGGGTGCTCTAGAGCTGACTTGTCATGAGACCGTTGTGTATGGCATAATAAAGCTATTTTGATAGTGTTGCCCTTTGAGCTGTCAGTCTGACCAGACCCTGAGCCTGTTGTTTTCGAATCCATAGGCCAATGTAACTGACAACATTGTTCTTTCCAGACATTTCCCTCAGGATGTGTATTATTTATTTATTTAGACACCTAATTGACTTTATTAACCAATTCATGAATCAGGCAGCATTCCATCTCGAAGCTGAGAGGATGTGTATTTTTTTAAACTGTCATAAATATTATAGACTCTCAGACTAATAGAAATTTAAAGCTCAGTTATAGTTTACACCAAACTCAAAGCTGGGTCTTCTTTTTCTAAAAATAAAGATTTATTTATGTGTACAAGAACTGGGGTGTAGGCCAGAGGTGTGGGGGAGTGAGAGGATTCACTTGAGACAGTAGGGAACAGAACAGGTGGACTGACTAAAATACACTGCTGAGGGGAGCAGGGGTGAGACAGGAGAGGTCTGCTGTGCCATGTGGGTCAGCTCCCTGGGAAGCCAGGGACCAAATTCATGCTGCAGTGGCTGGTGATGACGCCATACCATAGCACTGAGACTAACTCCTGCGCCACCAGGGAGGGTCGGGTCTTACTCTTCTTGATATCTTTTCCAGAGTCTGGTAAAATCAACAAATCCTTATTTAATCAAGCACAGATTCCAATCCGAGTGTCCGATTGAAGTGAAGAGGCAGAATAATATCAACACGTTGATAGTCGAAGAAATTTTTGAGGTCATTCTCTCCTCAAATCAACTAGCTGTCATGCTTTCCAGAAACTAGTTTGGAGTGTGGGACTTCAGGATGTAAACTACTTACATAGCTCCATCGTCTTCTTTTTTTCTGTTTTCCAGGATCTTTTAGGTGGCATTTGAAAGGACTTAACCTTGTGGCCACTATGCAGAAGAACATTCCTGAAATAGTTCTTTGCAGTCAAATGGAATCACAGTTTTAATATCTTACCACTGAATGGGAATCTCCATTTTGTTTTAGTCACTAGTTTATCTTTGTCAATGATGGTACACTTGAGACTTGTAGCTCCTTGACCTACTGCTGTTCGATGAAAAGAAAATACTATGGTTTTACCTCCTCTGGAGACATTACCACAAGAATATTTCTTTTAAAAACTGCTTTAAAATCAACATTGTTTTATAATTTAACTTTACTTATTTATGTCATATTAAATCAATATGCTGCTGATGTTATCAACATCAATAAAAACAAATTTAAGGGAGGCCTTGGACACATTATTTACCATTTGTATTAAGTTCCTTTTGGTTATAAGTTCAATACCATTTGTTCCAGAATTAAGTTTTATACATGCATAAATATAAATGGTAAAAACATCTCCATATTTTTCCAACCAAAGTAAATAACCAGTGCATTTGGACTATGATCTTCATATTGCTTCTATGATGTTTTCTTTCCTATAATTTTGTATGCAGGCCTAGTGTCTCACAGGAAGGGTCAATATTATAGAATAAAAGTTGTTTCTGTTATCTACCACCCATTTTATATATTATTTTTAATATTGTATATATTTTATTGAGGTAACTTAGGTTTACAGCACTGTTAATGATTTAGGGGTTTAGGATTATTTTACGTACTATTTTTAACAATGTGTATATTTTATTGAGGTAACACTGGTTCGCAGCACTGTTAATGATTTAGAGGCTCAGGTTTTACACCTCTTTAGGTGTATGTTTCCACACCATACCCACCACCAAAGCTCCCATAGTCCTCCATCACAGTTTGTTGGGTCTTCCCCACCTATGGACTGCCCTCTTCCCCCTCAATTCTGCAGTCAGATTTCTAGAGCTTGTTTTGGTTTAGCTTTGCCTGTATATTTGTATTTTTTCTTTATGTAACAAGAATTCTTTTGATAAGGATGCTCTAATTAACTTTTTTAGGACTGTACCATATCTGTCCAATAGGTCTTGTGTCACCCTAGTGATGGCATTTCATTACGCTTTGCTCTTAGCCCGAAGGGTCTCCTCATGTCAAATGACACTCCCTCCAGGAAGCCTTTCTCAATCCTCCCAGACCCAAGGATCTCAGTCATCTCTGAACTTTTGTCCTAAAAACCTCTCTAATGTCACCCACCCATCTGAATTCTTTTAGTTCTACGCTCCCATTGTATTAACTGTAAACTCTTTGGGGAGAAAATGTACGTCTTATACCCGCCATTGAATGGTGCGTCTAACTTTAAAACATCCAGAATTATAGTCTGGCTTCTTTGAGCGTTGCAGTTTCTGTCACTGGAAGTGTTTCTGCCCTGATTAGACAAATAACAACAGGATTACTGTAGAGGAAATTCAAACACCTAAAGGCAGAATGGAAAACACTCTCTGATTGCAAGTCTCTTAAAATCTGTGGGTCACAGTAGCAAGCATGGAGCAGGTATCCAGTAAATGACTGTACTGAAAGAGATGAGAATTTCCTGCCTCAGCCTTGTGGCCATTGTCACTATTCTCCAGTCTGCACCTGCCTGAGGAACAAGCAAGGTGGGGATAATAGCCAGTGTTATTGGAGCTTTAGTGTCTGTTCACACACACACACACACACACACACACACACACACACACGTTTCATGCTCAGGTTAAAGAGATAAAGAACTTGCTCTAGGATTTCTCAGGCAATGAATGGTAGACTCCATTTCAAATTTACGACTCCTCCCCTAAAGTCACCTTTCCTGCTATATCTCAACATGAATTTTTGACAGCTGTTCTGCCCATATCACCCTCTTAGGGTCTTTTTGCCTCCACTTGCTCCGCTGATGGCTGCAATCATACTTTGGGAGCTGAACTCATTTAGCTTATGACTTTGATCCTGGTTAGTAATAAAATACCCAAGACATGGCAGCGAGGGGAGCTTCCAGTCTTCCTGAGCGAGCTGAGTTGCTTGGCATTCCTTTCGCCGGAAGCATTCATGGAGTGCGCCCTCCCTCGCAAGCCCATACAGCCTTGGCATTGCATAAGTGAAGGGGGCTTGGTCCTGACCTTTAATAGCGGAGACTGCAGACTAACATATCATTATGAAATGACGGGATCAGTGAACAATAGGAAGTGCTAGGTGAGCACGGTAGAGGAACTTGCGGCTCAGGGCGAGGTCCTTTCCTGAGAACAGACTGGGGCGGAGGGGAGTAGGTCTCATTGACTAAAGGGCTGCAGGAAGGCAGAAAACTGAAACATACAAAGAGCAGGCAGAGAGCTGTCAGAGCAATGCTGGGTGATCCTGGTCGCCATTTTTTGCTAAGATTTTTTTTTTTTTTATTTATACATACACATACAAGCTGGGGCACAGGCCAGAGGCGTGGGGAGGCGAGAGGGTTCACCAGAGACTGAGCGGGTAGCAGAACAGGCAGATCAGAAATACACTGCTGAGGGGAGCAGCGGGCAAGGCAGGAGAGGTCTGCCGCACCATGTGGGACTCTCCCCTGCCGGGAGTCGAATCCGTGTCGCCACTGCCTACAGCTCCACAGCGCAGTGCTCAACTGCTGCACCACCGGGGAGGCCCCTGGTTGCCATTTTTAGTGGAAAGTCCATCAAGCAATTTCTCAATTTCTCCTGCCAATTTGCATGTTCCCTTCTTCCTTTTTTTTTTTTTTAAAGATTTTTATTTTATTTATACATACAAGCTGGGGTACAGGCCAGAGGCGTGGGGCGGCGAGAGGGCTCATCAGAGACAGAGCGGGGAGCAGAACAGGCAGATCAGAAGTACACTGCTGAGGGGAGCAGCGGGTGAGGCAGAAGAGGTCTGCCGCGCCATGTGGGATTCTCCCAGGCCTGGCATCGAACTCGCGTCGCTGCTGCCGACAGCTCCACAGCGCAGCGCTCAACCGCTGCGCCACCGGGAGGCCCCCCCTTCTTCCTTTTTGATCACCTTTCTTTTCACAGGTAACCACCTCTCTCTCTCAGTCTCTCTTTCTCTCTCTCTCTCTCTCTTTCCCCCCTCCCCTTTTTTGATCACCTTTCTTTTCATAGGTAACCACCTCTCTCTCTGTCTCTCTCTGTCTCTCTTCTTCTGTCTGTCTCTCCTTTTTGATCACATTTCTTTTCATAGTAACCACCTCTTTGACCTCCAGCAGAATGAGCTCCTGCGGCAGTTTACCTGGGTAGGGTTGAGGTTAGGGGGCCCTCTGTGGCCCTCTGTGGCCCATTTTTGAGCAGTATGGATTATTCGTGCATCACATATTCTTTTGGATTCATTTACTATTTCACCTTCTGGCCCCACGTGGGCCGCTAGGGTGCCCTTATTTACGCGTGTGTGTCTGGATGCATTTAGCCCTGGGGAGGGTCTGCCCTCAGCCCTGACAGCCCTTCCTGCCCCAGCCTGTCCGAGGCCTTTAGAAGCTGTGCAGACAGCAGCAACTTGAGTCTGAATCACCGCAGAGCTGCCAAGAGGCGTGAGTAAGAGCTGAGAGTGCAGAAGTGGGAGGGGCAGAGGGAGGCTGGGAGTGGTCACGTGGGCGTGGCGGGGGTGTTCAGGTGAGGCGGCCGCTGCTTCTGCCCCACAGAGGGCTGCTTCGGTCTAGGTCCTTCTACGTCTCTGTGTCCTTTTCCCTGGCTGTGCATTTTCCAGGATAACTAAATCCAGGTAAGCAAAGTGGGAGTAGAGGCCTGGAGAGTTCCCTTTTTTGGGCAATCCTTAAAACAAAAGAGTTCTTTGAGCAGGCGGGAGATGGGGGTGCCAGGCGGGCCAGGCACTTTCAGCACCGACTGCAGTGGACGCTGGGCCAGTCGCTCACGGTCCCTGTGTCGGCACCTTCTGCTCCGGGCGCTCTGGGAGCCCGCGCTGCCTGGGAGGCAGGGGTCACTTCTGCCGCCAGAGTGGGGAAGTGGAGACAGAACTTGGTTAGCAGGGTTTGGTGGAGTCGGGAGTTGGGGGGTCGCTTTACGGGATACGATGGTGCCGATTTCTGGAGGAGACAGTATTTGGGAGGCCATGTTCAGGCTCCCTGGGGGTTCAGAATGCATGTGGCCCTGTAGTTTCAGGAAGGGTGTCCCTCAACACCTGGAGAGAGCAGGGGGGTGGTTAGTGTCTGCTTCGCTGCCTGCTTGGCCTTGTGGGGCTGAGATCCAGACTCAGGAAAGGGTCTGTTTGTGGCATTTTGAAGCTTCCAGCCAGTGTCTCTGTCTCTTACCCACATTCTTCTGGGCAGAAGGCTTTCTCCCTCCCCATTTCCAGGGTTCAGGACCTCGGGAACGAGTCATGGCTCTGAAATGTGTGTTCTTGGGCCACTTTCAAATGGCTTGGCTCACAGGCTCTTCCGCCTAGATGCCACCGTTTTTATGGCTTCATGGAAATGTGTCAGACTAATGATCAGCCTCACCTGACAGGCTGTTTTGGGGAGTGTAGTCAGAGCAGTTCGAGTGG
>PVIJ01004874.1:0-111315 GCA_004024925.1 Scalopus aquaticus | reverse complement strand
AAAAAATGCTCAACATCACTTATAATCAAGGAAATGCAAATCAAAACCACTATGAGATACCACCTCACACCTGTGAGGATGGCACACATTAAAAATACAGGCAACAACAAATGCTGGAAAGGATGTGGAGAAAAAGGAACTCTTCTACACTGCTGGTGGGAATGTGAACTGGTCCAACCACTATGGAAAGCTGTATAGCGATTCCTCAAACATTCTCTATTTTTCAAATGAAGAAACGGAGTTCCATAGAGCTTAAGAAATCTATCCACGTCACCCTGATGATGGAAGCAAAGATAGAGCTATAATGAACTTGTCCTGATTTAAAAAGATAAACTGAATCTACCAATGTCTTATAATTACTGAAACAGCAAGTAGGAGGGGCATGATCTGAAGTGGCAAGTACTAGAAAACTTACCAGACAAAAGTTTTCTGTTTCAAGCTCTTTTTTCCCCTCACTCACTTATTTTACAAAGGCAACAAAGAAATAGAAAATAAGTGGATAAAAAGCATTATCCTTTCTCTGCCCATTGATAGGTAATGTCTTTGGAGACTTTAAATAGACAAAATACTGGAACAGAAAAGAGATGGGAGTTAAAGCTAATTCACAAGATAATAAGACCATGAAAAACTGAGAATGTTCTATGGTAGATACATAAAATATTAACACCTCTTGTTTTAATTAATGATTCCTTCTTATAGTCACTGTAACTTAAAAAGCTGAGCATAATAAGATGCTGAAATTGAAAAAAAAATTGAACATCCATACAAGGTAGCAATAATTAAAAGTAGTTATATGATTCAAGTTTTAAAATGCAAATAAATTTCCAATACCTGCTCCAGGTATAATCTTTAAAACTCTCATTGTCTTCATTTATTGGGAGTTAGTTTCATTTGGTCACTAATGTGATTTTGACTAAATCTCTTGACTCTTTGGAATAAAAGTTTCCTACTTTAAACATGGGGCAGGGGGGCGTTTAGGAAGCTAAAAGTTCGGTAACATGAAGTCAGTGAATCTATCAGTTTTATACTGATTTTCTATTTCCATTATGCGGGGGAAAAATTACTTTGTTTCAGATCTTTGTGCATAGTGTATCCACTTGCATGCTACATAAATGTAAGTGAAATATCTTTTGGAATATGCAATATAGGCAAATATATAATATTACATTATAATAAATATTTTAAAGTTTGACTTTGTTCTAATGGTACTAGCCAGAGCTGAAGAGATGAGATAGAGAAGGTAAGTGATAAAAAAGAGTAAGTCTATACACACCATATACACCATTAATCTCTTCCTGCTCCACCTTCAAGAGTTCTACCAGTGAGACCAGATAGATAGCTCAGCTCTTCTGCCTTTAGCACATATCTCTCCAGCACTGTTTTGTTTCTCCTCCTCTTTTGACTCAGCACTTACTGTTTCTTGAAATGTCCTCCTCCTAGAAAAACAAACTATTTGTCACCTGACTAGAGAAAATTACAGTGTTTCTTGAAAATAGTGTTATTGTTATTGGCATTTGGGATATGCCTTACTGACTGGAAGTCATTTAGCAACCCCGATTGAATGCCAGTAGGATACTGAGTGTCAGTGAACCCCCTTCTGAATTGCAACAACAAATTCAATAAAAACAAAACACCGCTCTCCATATTTCCATGACCCCTAGGTAGGTAATACTTTCCTGGCTGTTAATCACTAATTTAAGCCTACTGCCACAAAGAGTAGGAAACTAAGCCTTAAAGAGATGAGCAACTTCATCAAGATCATGCAGTTAATGAGTTTATTTTAAATTTATCCTTCTTCATTTCAAGAAAAAGCGCCTAATCCATAAACTGACACTTACTTAGCTGAAGTACTTTTTTCAGAAGTGTGTATGGTTTGAACGTGGTTATTAACCTCTAAGACAATGACTAAGAGGCCAGAAAAGTAGCCACTATTATAATGCTCACTTACAGCAATTAATAACAAATACATGTGGTTGTGGGCTGTATAAACAATATTTTGATAAGTCAGTAATTCTCAAAGTGATATCTGCAATCTTTTAAGGTCTTGGAGATTCTATTAAGACATTCAAAATGCTAATACTAATTTTATAGTAATACCCAAACATTATTTGCCTTCTCTTTATGTCAACATTTAAACTGATGAGGCAAAGGAAATATCAAGGAAAATTTTGCATGTGTGTTAGCATAAATCAAGGCAATGACACCCAACTGTACTAGTAGTCAATGTATTCCATACTATCAGGGAGTTGAACTTTAAAAAAAAAAATGAAAAAAATATATCTTATTTAGTAATATATCTTTTAAAATTCTGTGTAACAAAAATGGAAACATGAAACACTTTTATGTGTAGAAATACAAAGGAAAAATTTATCTGTGATTGTTTGAGCTATTAGCCACTTTGTATATATATAGCACCATGCTTCCTTCAAAGAATGGTTGACAAATTATGGCTATTCAGACTTTGGTATTTAGAGGTATTTTCTAAAAAATATGAGCCTGTCACTTAGGGAGACTAAATATCCTTGTTTGTTTTGAGCTGAGGGGTTCTAGGAACACAGCACTTGGTATGCTAAAACCACAAAAGTTTTCAGCAAAACAGGGCAAGTTGATTATTTTATTGTCACTTCAGGAAAACAGCAAGCAGTATGTAATGCAATGATAAAATCTAACTTTCAAGCAAAAGCTAGAATTTAAGAGAATTTGTGTTCTCTATGAGTTTGTCTGTTCTGATACTTAAATAACTTTTTGATGAAACTAAAGGTGATATTAATGAATGTATCTTTTGTATAAAGAAATATGTTAACATTTGGAAGATCTGTAAAATTAGTGAACCAATATTTTCCAAATTACCAATGCACAGTGGCACAGAATCATAAAAGGTAACAATTCACTCAAATTGCAAGAGTTATTATAAGATAACAAAGATGAGAAATTCATTGATAAGGTTTCAGACCCACATTGCAAACAACCTTGACAAGTTCAGGTATAGTATAGCAAAGTTATTCACAATATACACAATTATGTATTTTAAAGCCTATTTTCAACTACGTATCTGGATGAGGCCAGCTTTTCTTCTTATATTTGGATCAAAATAATATTATCAAAACAGGTTGAATCTAAAAAGATTTGAGAATCCAAATATTTTATTAACCCAGATACTAAGAAGATTTGTAAAAATGTAAGACACTGGGACGCTTCTGTTTTGTTTTAGAAAATAGTTTTTCCCCTTTAAAACACAGATGTTAGTATGAAGTGACTTGCTGTTTTTAATCTTTTTTAATTTCTTAGGTTTCTATGATGGTGAGCACTCATACTTAAAACCTGTGAAAACAAAAACTTTTTTGTGATTCTCAACAATTAAGAGCAAAATGGTGATCAAAGATCAAAAGCTTTGAGCATTGCCATGGTAGATGATTAGTGTTAAGATTTTTGTTACATTTCATTCTTTCCAACATATTACTGTTTTAAAACACTAGCATTCTAGTTACAGAGGTTTTTAGTCTTAATTCTGAAAACCAACTCAACTATAATAAAAAAAATTTCAAGGAGATTTTGATCCTCATAGTCATTAGGATTTTTGAAGAGTCTTTAATAGAATAACATCCATCTAATTCTTCAACACAACAAAAACAATGCTAGGAGAAATTTTCAAAGCCTTTTATAAGATTCTGATTCTAGGTTCCATTGAGTCAATAACAAAAATTAAAACAAATTTCAAAGTATTTCCTTCTGATGAATTTCTAAGGTTTCTCACGGTGGGGTGGAGTATAATATAGCTAACATTTATCTGCTTCCTCGTTCCTGACATCCCCTCCAAAGTTCACTGACTGATGTCAAAGATAAAATCTTTCACTACCTCTGTTGGTCTTTAACCATTCTGCGATAACACATAGGTGGACACCTTAGCTTTTTCAAAGGAGAGAAGTTCTACCCTCCAGATATTATTATTCATGAAATATCATGTAGTATTGCACATCTGTGTCAGAGCGCCTTCATTTACTAGCTATACATTCATAGGCTGGCACTTAACTTTCCTGTACTTAGTTTCTAAATAATATCAATAATTTAGTCGATAAATAATATCAACATGTAAAGTATGTAGTAGAACAATAATATACAGAAAACACAGTGTTATCTTTTAAGAATAAATTAAGGAAAACTTAACTTGCAAGAGTGAACCCAGATTTAAAGCAATGAAATGTCGAGATCATCTAGAAAAATGATGTCCATTATTGGGACATTTACAAGAAGAAAATGTGTGGTAGGTTCTGATGATTTGACAAACCTGAAGATTTACAAATTGACATTTAATTAGATTTTTGTCTATGTCTGATCAATCACTGCAAAAAAATATTATTAAAAAATTCTAAGTGTGAAGGATGTCTTCATTCTTAAGTACACCTTTTAGTTTCTAGACTTCTTTTATAGATAACGAATTACAAGTAAATGTCATGAGTTAAAACAAAGTTAAAAGTCAAATTACTATAAACCTCAATTTTAAGAATATCCAGAAATTTTACTTCATTATATATTTATCTGTAGCAGACATTTTATCAGTTATTTTCACCCTATAAGAAAAACTTTTAATACAGATTCATCATCTCAAAATATTATACATTGTCATAACTATAAATGTTTCCTAACTTACTGTGTTTCCACTGGGTCTCTTGCCAAAATGACTTCAATTTGTCAACAATTAAAAAAAAATAAAAACATCCTTTTCCTGGAGAGTGTTTTTGTTAAGATAGCACTTGAAAATGTACCTTTTGTATCATAGGAATGTGGCATGCTGCTATTAGCGATCACACTCATTTACTAGATGAAAACAAAAGATGCTCATATAAAACTTAGTATAAGGTATTTTATGTAGCTAAATGTCTTAGTATTATTGTCGATAAAATTTATATAATCTTAACTATATCAAATTTTAAACAGTACTAGTACTATACCAGTGCTGATTTCATAAGTGAATATAAACCTCTCTCTCTTTTTGTTCACAAGCTGTGGATTATATAACTGATAAGCTTGGTGTGGAAAGAAATTGCTATATTGCATTTTTGTCCTTCTTTCCAGATGGGAATATCTTAGACTTGAGTGTTATACTTCATTACCTTGAGGTAGTTCAATAACTTTTCAACTTTAGTTATGTATGACTGCTGGCTTTGCTTGTAAACTTTAAGATTGGTGGTGAATTGGTAAAAGTTATGGTTTATCTTTACATTAAACCACCAACAGATTTAAAAGGAACATTCCTAAGAGCTGCTGAATATTCCTTCCCTTCAAATTCAACGGAGGCATGACTGTGGGAACACAATCTGTTCAGAATAACTATCACAGAGAATAACATATGCAACAGGATAGTCTCCATTTCTCATTTCATAAATAAGTAGTTGAACCAGACGCTGACCTACAGAGATCAAGAAAAAGAAATAAATAGGTAGAATTATTAAAAAGCAAATTTCTGGTTCTTACAAATCACTTCTCATCAGCATTCTATAGGACTCTATTTACATAAATATATATTTTTAAATATTGTACATACTGCTAGATCAACATTCTAAACATTCTACTGCAACGGTGCTAGAACATTAACAAGGATCATTGTTGTATAAAAAGTTAATCATCACATTAAACTGATATTGCAGACAAGTTTTTTGCTTGCTCTGCCTCTTTCTGGAGCACCTTTCCCCTCCAATTCTGAATCCATGTCTTTATGGTTATAACCTCAAGCCTAACCGAGGGGAGGCATGTGGGAATTACAAATCGTAGTAATAATAGCCACAGTGATTAATTCCATCTGAGCAGTCAAAATGACTCCTAATCAGAGACTGGATTTAAGAAAAGAAGCCTAAAGCAGCAGAATATAATATTCTGCTCCAAAACAAAGTCAATCAAGAAGCATGCAAGGTTGACCATGGAGAAAGAGAAATTGAATCCCGCACCATTCTGTTAGGCCTGGATCCATTCAGCTAACCTACAGACTTTTTAGTCACAGAAGAAAATGATTTTCCTTTTTGTTCTAAGGGGTTTCATATTGGTTTCCACTGCTTGCAAGGAAAAATGTCCTCATTAATAGGATCCATTACATTAGCAATTTACAGAAAAAAAGCTTTGTACTCAACATGAGTGATATAGTGATAATTCTGATCCCCAAGTACTTAGAGAATTATAAATCATTTTGAAGATTTACAGATATAATGAACTATGTATTATACCCTAAATATTTTGCTTAAAAATACAATATGTCAGGAGAAAGTATAAATTGTAGTGTTACATATAGCCTCAACATCTTAAACATAACCTAAGTTTTAAATAAGACAACAGATAAGTGTATAACAGCATATTGATATTATATTATGCAAATCTTAAATTATAAAGATTTTGCAAAGAAGAAATGTGTCCTATAATATTAAATGAAAAGGATCATGTACTACGTTTGTTATAATAATTACAGCTATGTAAATGCTATATACATGGAGGGAGGCAATCTCAACTGTGGTTCTTAGTAGAATCTACTAAGGAGGGTTATAAATAATGTAAAAAATGCTGATGCCTCAGAAGTTCTGAATTAATTGGACTGGGGTAGAGCTCAGGCATTGGTATTTTTCTAAAGTTCCCCAGGCAATTCTGATGTGCAACCATTAACAAAAACTTATAATATTAGAAAGAAAAAAGGATGATAAGCCACTCACTTAACAAATACTTCATTTGTATATTTGCATTTGCATATTCACAACTGAGCATATGCACATTACAACTTCCTCTATATGTTGGCATTTTTCATCCATGATTAAGTCTCAAAAAAGTTCATGTTTTGATAGTTTTGCTGGTGGTTGAAACAAAATGTTAGCTTATTATGCTCTGCAATAAAAGATGGAAGAGAAGGAGGACCTGGGGACATCTTTTCAGGTATAAATTAATTCAATGATATATCAAATCCTGGTTTATCCCAGACTCTTGTTTTAATAACTTCAGTGGTTCTGGTTTTACATTTGCAAGTTGAACATTTTTTTGTAAGCAACTTCTAGTGTGATTTGTGTCAGCAGACCTAGGTTTCCTCTGCCTCTCACTGCTTGGGTGTATCTAGGCAAATATGACTTGCAATGATCTTATCTCCGGCCTGGTATCTTTCCTGAACTTCTTCAACAACTCCACTTGAATATCTTGTTCGCATCTATCTTGATCATAATGAAAACAAATTCTTAATTTTTGCACCCAAACTTGATTGTCCCCTAGGGTTACTCATGTTACCATTCACATATCTGAATCAACCCTCAATATCATATGTGATTCCTTTTTCTTCTTAAAAGACTTATTTATTTATGCATACAAGAACTGGGATGTGGCCAGAGGTGGAGGGTGGGGGAGGAGGTGAGAGGTTTCACCAGAGACAGAGTGGGGAGCAGAACAGGCAGATCTACTCCTGAAATATACAGCAGAGGGGAGCAGCTGGCGAGGCAGGAGAGGTCTGCTGTGCCATGTGGGAAGCTCCCTGGCCAGGGATTGAATCCGTGCTACAGTGCCTCGGACAGCTTCGTAGTGCTGAGACTTAACCCGTTGTGCCACGAGAGAGGCCCCATACGTGATTCTTAACCTCAACCTCAATCACATTTAGTTCATAAGCAAATCCCTTCGGCTGCATCTTAAAAAAATATATCTTGGACTCAACTCACTTCCCATTAATTTCAATTTAGTCCAAGCCTTCAGGGTTAATCGCCACCCTACTTTCACTCTTGTCCCCCATTGTCTAATTAGGTCAGATCATTTTTTTTTTCCCTAATTCAAAACCCTCCAATGGCTTTCTCTCATAATCAAAATTAAACTAAAATTTTCACTGCTTCTGATCAGGCCCTGTGTTGTCTGATGTCTTGGTAATTCATCAGCTTCCTCTCATGCTGTCCCCCTGACTTCCTGAACCCTCAGATCACAGCTCCCTTCTGTTCCTCAAAGGTAAGAAAGTCTATCCTTGCCTCAGGGTCTTTTCTCTTGCTACCCCAAATTTCCACACCCCCAGATCTCTGCATGGCTCAACACTTCAAACTTCCAGCCAGTGTCTTTCAAAGTTTATTTCTTCATAGAACTCTTTCTGAAAAATCCCTCCAAAAAATACAAAAAAGAAAAGATTTGAAAGCCTTTCAAAGAGTCCTTCCTGCCCACATCACTCTGTCCTTTTAAGGTGCTTAATTTTTCTTTTGTTTTTTTAAAAGATTTATTTATTTATGCATACAAGAGTTGGGGTGTAGGCCAGAGGTGTAGGGGGGTGAGAAGCTTTACCAGAGACAGAGTGGGGAGCAGAACAGGCAGATTGACTGAAATACACTGCTGAGGGGAGCAGCGCATGAGACAGGAGAAGTCTGCTGCGCCATGTGGGTCAACTTCCTGGCCAGGGATCAAACTTGTGCTGCAGCGGCTGCTGATAGTTTCGTAGTGCTGAGACTTAACCCCTGCGCCACCAAGGAGCCCCTAAGATGCTTGATCTCTTCATAGTATTTATTACTACCTGATTTATATGTATCTGCTATTTTAATTATCTGTCCTCCCCATAATCTTCAGAAAGGCAAGAATTTGATAGGTTTTATTTAATTATAGTATGTCGATCTCATAGACTTGTAGTGGTTAAAAGATTTGATGAGTATGAATTATTCAGAAAAGTGCCTGACACATAACAAAAACTACATGTATTAATGATTGTATTATTACTATTATTATTTTTAACTATAATTATTATATTAGCCTCTGCTTTTAGTTTATATCTGTACTTTGACTAGGTTACACTATACATTTTCAGCAAGTTTATATTCCCTCTTACTGTTTCTCACATAATTCTTAGTGTCAAATTCTTCTTTTACTTTCACATTGGATGGATATGTAGGGAAAGTGACAAACAAAATGAATGAAATATATGAACATTATCATAATTATGACATTCCAATGAGTTTTAAATTTGCGGAAAACACAATTGCTGACACCTAAATCCACGTGAAAAGATGTCTTACTCAAATTAAATATGACAGAATCCCAAGTCTCAGTTTAACTATCCTGATGAAAAATACTCATGATGCCGAGTAATGCCGTTGCCATAATCACAGCCGCCGCTGCTGGTACTTTTCACCCTGGTAACCGTCACGAGTTCCTGTCTCGTGAAGCCGTAAAAAAGAATTCACAGACTTTTGAATAAGTAAACAGAGAGAAGCAGATTTTTTTAAGAAAGAAAATAAAAGTTTATTTAGGAAAAAAAGACAAAAAGTAAAGACTCCCAGGTAGAAGCTTCCTGGGAGGGGCAGAGAAGCTGTTAGGGAGTTTTGGTTTGGGATTATATACTTTCTTTCCCTCATAATTCCAAATTCCATCAGTCTCTCTATGATTGGTTAGTTCTCAGTGATCTCACCTAATCTGCTATTGTACTGGGGAACTTTCTACCTCACAACCCCCATCTTTTTGCATACTTCCTGTATCTTTCCCTTCTTCCTCCATTTGTTGCTCTTATCTCTTAACTTCTTTAATTCCCCTGAGGTCCCTGCCTCTGTTCCTGAAGCTGCCTAATTATTCTAACTTGCCCTATGTCTGTCTCATTAACACAGATAAATAAGCCCTCTATAATTATTCCTCTTCTCAATATACAAGAAAACAATATTTTTAAAAAAGAGTTCATTTGCAAACTGTCAATAAAGATATGGCCAAGTGTCCAAACAAACAAACAAAAACAAAAAGTTGGCATTAAATAATTTTTAAAAGCTAATGTAAAGAGCAATGACTAAAAAAATAAAACTTGAAAACGCAAAGCATACACTTGTTGAGGACACCAACTCAATTTAAAATTTTAGCTTAGTTTCATAGTTTAGTTGTTAAAAATATTTTTAAAATATTTTTAAAATATAAAAAAATTTAAAGACTTAACAGTAGTATATTTTTGTCATAGCATTATTATCTGCTAATTTGCAGATGAATTGGTCCTTGAATTTGTGTGTCTATTGATATAGACCCAGGAAATAATAGAAAACAGTCAATAAAATGTTAAGAGCTATTGACTTCAGTTCTAGATATCAACCATACTTAGTCTTTTAATATACAAAATAACAAAAATTTGAAGATCTTAGAGAAAAAATAATTGAAGTATTGCAAACTTTAGACTAGGGAGATTAAAGTAATTTCTTTAGTAGCTGTGGTCAAATAAGTTATGGGTGGGAAATCATTTTAAAACCAAACCAGACTGCAGCACCACCTGCTCTCCTATAA
Source organism: Scalopus aquaticus (assembly GCA_004024925.1). NCBI lineage: Eukaryota > Metazoa > Chordata > Mammalia > Eulipotyphla > Talpidae > Scalopus > Scalopus aquaticus. The sequence continues at coordinate 101,079 of PVIJ01004874.1, read as the reverse complement.
TTCATTTGTCCCATAGTATTAAAGGACAAAGATCATTTGTTATGCATTTTCTTGCTTTTAGTGATTAATACAAGAAACGATAATAAATCAGATTTTCCTAAACCAGTTACCCTCTGCCACTACAAAATAAATGTATTGCTAAAACCCCATAATTGTTAAAGCACAAGTGACTTTGAGATGAAAGAAAGATTTAAGAATTTTTGAATGAAAAATTTTAAATTATGTAGGAATTATTGACGTGTAGTTTAATCTATTTGCAACTTATAGCCAAAGAGATGAATTCTGAGGTGCCAGACCTGAGTTATTCACCATAAAATGCCTTGTTTAATGTTTCTTTAATGAAATCAAATTGTTAAGATAATGAAAATAAAGAAAAAGGTCAAGTCACTGAGGATAAGCCACTTAACCTTATATCTTATTGCACACACTAGCTCAGAGTAAGAAACCAATCTTCATAAATTGAATTTATTTCATATTCCTAATGCCTATGAATAAATCATCTTCAGTAATTAAATAACCTGTTCTGCTTTTCTGAAAACCGTGCTACCAGTTGTTAGGGTTGCCTGTGCTTTCCAGATTTGCTCTTTATTTGCTGGGGTGCCCCCTACAGAGTCAAAGAGATGTTCTGTACCCCTGGGCACTAACTGAATGTCAAAATTTGAGAAACAATAGGAGAAGCTAATGAAGACTCCAGCAGTAAAGCAGCACAAGATAATGTTCTTAATTCCCCAAATTAGTCCAGAATTACATTTCATTTCTCACAAAAGAAAGCAACAGGTAATGCCACTACATTGCTATAACCCCCTCCCACACCTCTCATTTTCCAGAATTCTAATTCAGGTGCTGTACTTGTTAGTGCATGGATATTTTTACTTTCGTTAGTGCACAATTAAAAGCTCCATTCCTTTGTATTTTGCTCCAGATTCTTCTTTTTTAATTTCTGTAATATAATTCTTTCCAAGTTTTCAAATTCTGAAATATATTAGTAAGAAAGAAATTCAGAATTAAGGATAACACTTCCTGCTACCTTTTAGCAGCATGCTTAAAGCACACTTAAAATCACCTTCAGCATTCCAGAATTTTGCTGATTTTCACCAAAGAAGAATATAAAAATATGAGGCTTTTATTGTATTCATAGTTCGTTCTTTATTTATTAAAGAGAAATGAGATGCCTCAAGTCTAATTCTGGTAAGTAAAATAAATAAAAATGTAAAAGTAAGCATTTATTTTTTCTTGTAAAATGTATCCCATTTTCCATTGTTTTCTGCAAAATAAGACATTTTAAGTTAAAAAGCAACTTTCACTGTGACCATATATCCTCTAAAAGTGGTTCCCTACTTTTTCCCTGCAGAAACCCTTAGTGATATGATAATCCTTAGATAATGGGGAAACCTCAAACACGTTCCAAATACAATCCCTAGGATGCTCACTCTAACCTCTTCTCTGTTCTCTCAAGAGTCCATCCAATGCAAGTGAATGAGATGACTAACCTTGAACATACTCTGTCGCATAGAAAAAAGGTAACCATTTCTCAAGCTCTCATAATGTAATTGCTATTGGAGAATTACCATGATACACACATTGCAACCTTACAGGGGAGAAATTCTAGATTTTTTAAAATAAGATTTTCCTGTGCATATTCAATTTCAAAAACTAGACACATTATTCATGTTAAATATACCTTATTTTGTATTTTTCGGACTTGTGTTTTAAAGTTATCCAAAACAATTTTTCCATACAAAGACTATATTCAGTTGTACTTCCCAGTATTCGAGAGCGTAACATTAGTCTCATTGTCCTATTTCAAGTTATGTCTATCATTTGACCAGCTATCTTTCAAAATAATGTGACTTTGACACCAATTATTTAAAAATCTGAAATGCTTGAATGGATTGTCTTCCTAAGATTAATATTTTATAATCTACTTTCATTTAAACCTAAACCATAACTGATGGATACTGTGTTCTGAACACTGCGCATTACAATTCTATTCAACTGAAAAATAAAAGAAAAGCCGCCTTTAAAAAAATAAAAAGCCTCAGTCACATTTACAAACATCTCTCCAAGGTATTTAGTACAATAGAAGACTTCTATCTTTTGACTCCGGCCAAGGAAGCACTTTTGTTAATGATGGTTGGGTGCCCAAATTTCACATTTAGAAAAACTTTGTGCTTGCAGCATTCACAATTGGAAACTTCTACTGCACTGAAATACTTGTGGCAAACTGTGATTCCACTAAACATATGCTGGGGCGCGGGGGGGAGGGGGCTCTACAAAATAAAAAAATCCTGCCAAAAAATACAAAAGAAATTCCTAAGTAATGAAGTAACTTTAAGCCAAGAGACAAAATAAGTCTATCTTAACTAAGGGTTCTTGGGACCAACATTATTTCCTTCAATGAGGATGGTTACACCGATGGACAGTCTAACAAACTAATGGAAAATAATGAGGAAAGGCTTGTTAGATTGAGATGAATTAGCAAGTGCAATTTGCTGAACAATGTTTACTAAATTGTACCCTGCCCCTTTCCTTCCCAACCCCATGAGGAATTTTCTCCTTATATATTTGCAAAGCAGTGGTAACTTCTGGAGAAATTTTCTGACCACAAACTTTTTTTTTTAGATTTATTTTTAATTATGCATACAAGAACTGGTGTGTTGGCCAGAGTGCAGGGAGTGAGAAGATTCATTAGCGACAAAGTAGGGAGCAGAACAGACAGATCTACTGAAATACACAGCTGAGGGTGTTACAGGGCAGCCCCGATATAAAATGGGGTGCCTGTCTGTGGGTTCTCACCCATGCGCTTAAAAGGGACTTATAAGACTCAACTGCAGACACACACAATAAAATTAATAAAAGTTTTATTTACAAAAGGGGAAGGAAAAAGATAAAGAATAAATTGGTCAATGCGTCCTACCAGTTCCGCTGAGCTGGAATCTCAATAGCGCACTCAAAAACCTGGTGATCAACAACCAAGAGCAATAGAGAGCCCAAAGCTCACTGTCTGGTCTAATATACCAAAACATCATTGCTTAACTCCACCCTCAGTCCTCAGCATCCTTCCTTCGGTGATGATGGCACTATGGAATTTGTAATCCTAGGTGACTTGGATCTCTCTGGTTTGAGGTGGGGGTGGGGTCTTGGGGCACTCCCCTTTCCTGAGGACCACCCTCTTACAAGAGGAGCAGCAGGTGAGGCAGGAGAGGTCTGCTGCTCCATTTGGGACTGCTCCCTGGCTGGGATTAAACTCATGCTACAGTAGCTGCTGACTGCTTGATAGTGCTGAGAGTTAACCCCTTGCACCACCAGGGAGGCCCACTAACCACAAACTTTTAATTACAGTTATTTGAATGAGATTTCTATGAATGTGGAAAAGTTTCTTGGGAAAAAAATACAGAGAAATGCTTTCCTCGACAAATGATATGTCTGCTTTAATACCTTTGTTGGAATTAAAATAGAATAATGTATTTTGAGATTAATTGATATGCAAATAAATCAACTCACCAGTTTTCAGTTCTAACCCAAAAAACAGTTGTAGGGTTTATGAGCCTCTCTGTTCATTAGGGTAGTGTGTGATAAGTTAGAGTTAGATTTTAAATGGAGATGAGCAGAAAAGAGGAGGCAAGAGGAAAATGGAAGTAGCTTCACTAAACATAACCTGCGTTCTTTTACCTGCTTGCCACTCGTGCTTACACTTGGTTTCATAAAAGAACAAAACAAAGCACCTTACCCTAAAAAAGTATTGAAGAGGAAATTAGAAACTAACAGCTACAAAAAGGTTAGTTGTTACAATAATTTTGAGAAATTGGACTTCAGATAAAACTATTTATAAATTAATGGCTGAATTATTTTTACACTGAACATTTATGACTCATCATAAAAGCTAGGCTATAAAATTATGAAGAAATATTAGTAGTTATATCCAGGCAGAGACTCAGAGACAGCATACTATGGTTGCCTCTAAGGAACCACTGATATTGGATTTGAATTTTTAAAACAATTATTATGATGGTGATGTGATGGGGAAATAAAGATTAAATGCAATTCATTAACAGAATAAAACAATAGAATGGGAATATATGAAGACAGAGAGTAGACACAAGAAAAGCAGTTCTGTGTCCTTATTTGGATAGTCTCATAAATTACGTCTCTTGTTTTGAAAAGAAGGAATGCTGTCTACATGTAGGATTATTCTGAGGCTTACTTGAGATTATATATGTTAAGTACTTGGTACATAGTAGGTGTAAAATAAACCACTGCAATTGATCACTGCATCTGATAAAGGTGTCTATGAATCACCCACACAGGCTACAAAAATTACCTAGATATTAGGAAGGGCAACACCAAAGCCTACAAGAACTTAAATGATATATGTAGTAACTTTTCCACCAATATAAAAATTGAGAATTATCTTTATCAAGAAGAATGGATATAGATTTACATAACATGTATATATGTTAAGAGAGATTTTGTTCAATAACAAATTCAAGTAACTAGACTTTGAATACTGAATACTACTGGAACAATCAAAATCATTTTAAGTGTCCTGTCAAATTGAGTGCAAAACCTATGTCATATACCAATGCGATCTGTTTTTTTTCTTTAAAACTCTATCAAAAAGCATACATTTCTTCATAGGAATTTAATGACTGTATATAGCTTAATCTATACAAGGTTAAATTATTGTGAAAAATAATTGCTTTTAAATATAAAATATTTAAAATATATACTCTAAATTTTTAAATGTATTTAATTTTTTAAAGAGTTATTTATTTATGCATGGAAGAACTAGGGTATAGACCAGAGGTGCGGGGGCAAGGGTTGAGAGGATTCACCAGAGATGGAGTGGGGAGCAGAACAGGCAGATCTACTGACATACACTGCTTAGTGGTGCAGCGGGTGAGACAGAAGAGGTCTGCTGCGCCATGTGGGTTAACTCCCTGGCCGGGGATGGCACACAGGCCTTACTGGTGATAGAACATAGACTTAACACTTACACCACCAGGGAAGCCCCAAATTTATATAAACTATTGATGAAAAATCACTGTAACTCTACTGGTTTAAATTGTGTTGTTAGCAATGATCAAAATCCTACTTGCAGCTTTAAAAAAACTACAAAATTTCATTGATGCTCATTATCTTTATCACTAACTACATGGGTTGAACGGTATAACATAAATAAGTTAATCTTTCCTATCAGGCTTTTTGGCCTAAAATTTAATTTTAAATTGATGTAGATTATCCCATGTTTTCAATGGCATTCAAAACTTCCTGAGCTTTTACTATTTCCTCCAATGCATATTTTATTAAGGGAAAACAAAGAATACTGAACAGTTCAACTGACATTGAAACATGGCATATTTAATTGAAATCCAGATTCTTAAAGCATAACATTTTAAAATTAAATTTAGTCTGAAAAATCACTAATATTCATAAAATGGAAACTGATTTTGAGTGACATGAAATTTCTAAGTGCTGACATTGATTTCTCAATGAGATCTGAAGAATTCAGGATAATCAAAATGAATCATTAGGAGTTAGACACATTTTCAAACATCTTGATTTAAAAAAAGATGCCAGTGTTCAATTTTAGTATCTTGTTTTCATTATTGAAAAAATTTATATCCCCTACTAAGCCCAAATCCTTTACCTTAAGAACAATTTTTATGCTTTCTTTAGTCTTTTTTCTGTCTGCATTAAAACCCTTGAATTCCAGAGGCATTATTTTATCTTGAGAAGTTGTCTGCTTATGAATCAGAAAAGAAAGGACAAGGAACCAGATACCTCGTCATAAAATTCACTTACGTTATGTTATGCATTTTACAGAACCCAGATACTCAAGTGAAGTCCATGGTGTCAGGGCACAGGGGAAAATTGTGTCACTCCATCTGTGCTCTTCTAAGGCTAGATGGATGAGCAAATTAGCATCAGATGGCGCAGTAGAAGACGCCAACATGTAACAACATTCGTATGGAGCACCTGGTTGTAATTTCTAAAGAATAATGGAGCAGACCCTGTGTTTAGGGACCTGAGGTATCAAGGGCAGGGGCGAGGGGTGTGGATTTATGTGACAGACAAGCAGGGTTACTTCATTTTTACTCTTAGGATAAATATGAGATTCTCAGAGAAGACCGGTCACTGAAAAACCTACAACTGGATGCGGCTCCCAAATCTACGTTCTTCTAGGTCATAATCGGAGGAACAGTGATTCCTTCTATGATTAGGAGAAGAATAAGAATCCAGGACATGGCTATCTCTTCTCTGATTAGGGGAGGGGAAAGGTTTAGAGGACAGAAGCTTCTCCTTAGTCTGAAGGGATTTCATTGCTCTTAGCTCAAGATAATCTGCCTGCCAGAGCAGGGATCTTGAGGAGACCAGTTCTGAGATTAGGATATCTCCAATGGTTGTCATCATCACATCATCACCACGAAATCACAGAATCTCAGACTCAGTCAGAACCTGCATTTTAGTAAGACCTAAGGGTGATTTACATGTGCATTAATGTTTGATCCACAAATAATGGTAAAATAATCTGGTTCACTGATACTAAAAACATGAAAGTAAATTGAGTCAATGATGAAGTTACTTTATGTGTTTAAAAGCTTGGAAACTGGTACTGAAAGGCATTTAAAACTGAAATTATCCCTAAACCTCCACCCTTAGGATAAATAGGTAAGAGGAAAAAAATCCAGTAGCGAACCGTCTCACCTTTAAACTCCCTTTCCTCTCATTCAACCATCACTTTTTTCTTTATTGAGCTCAAGAAGTCAGAAAATTGAGTCCATTGCATTAAAAAACAACTTTCTATCAAGGTGAGGGTAGAAGGGGAGTTTTATTTTAAGAAAGAGGTTACACAATTATTTGGCTTTATTTCACAGGGAGAAGGAACAACTCATGTTATTTCTAACATAATATAGGTACAGTAAATAATCCTAAGACTCCTATATTTAGGGGCAAAGTGAACCAATTGTTCTCAGAATGAAAGCAATAAATGGTCATCCAACTATGTAAGAAAGTTATACTGCGTTTTTGTTGTCTTTTAAAAGGTAGATGATTACAAAGTTCTAGAAAATCAGAAATAGTTCAAACTGAGCTCTAAAGGAAGTAGGAAATAAGACTCATCATGTCCTACCCAAGAGATTCTGAACAGCTGTTCTTTAATTTGGGAGACTGGATGATGTCTGTGACAAGTAAAAGTGCCTAAGATTTAACTGCGTTGGAGTCTGAACATTTTTTATACCCTATTTGACAAAATGGGAGAAAAGAGAGATTAACCTCAGGGAGCAAGAGAGGTCTCAAGACAGAGATATTTCCCCTATTATGCAATAATATTCATTCAAATGTAGGAAATTAGCATATATGTATGTAGGAAATAAGTGTCTAAAACACTCTCTCATTTCTTGATAGGCCATTAATCACAATGGGGTTAAGTAAATCATCGAGCCACCCATCCGCCTCGTGAATTCATACATTGATTTTCAGATACCATCTGGCTGTGTTCCTCTTGCTTCTAATCCTTCCTCAGTTCTAACCTTCAGGTAATCCAAAGAGTTTTGTTACAGGACTTGATTTAAAAGAATGCAAGTAAAAATAGATTTTGAAAATTTCAGGGGAAGTCATAATACAATTCAGAATATATTATTTTCATCTATGCCCAATTTTTCCATATAATCACTTAAAATGCAATTACATGGTTTGTGCTAAGGGGTCTGAGTTTTTCATGTAATCATTCAAGAATGCAAAGTAGATTAATTAAATTTGGGGGAAATCTATCTTTGTCACTGCTCAAAAGGAGATTAATATATTTTCTCTAATTTACAGTATTGGAGAACTTAATCATGGATTTATGGATAAGTCATGCAGGCTTCTGAAATAGAAGTGAATTGTCAACAGTAAAAGAACTCATACGTGTCTCTATTAATTGTCTCTCAGTCCATATTTTAATTCTTGACTTTCAATAAACAGAGTCAGTTTTTAGCTAGTTCCACAATCAGTCATCTAACAGAGAAAGTTGTTTTTTGTAATTGAAGGTATTGCCCAAGAACCCCTATTATCAGAGAGATTGCATCAGTATGTTCCAGAATTGGCTTTTTTAAATGATACTATTTGAATGTTACTTTTATATATGGACCAGATCTTCATCACAAAACAGAATGCTTGGTGGTCCAAAATTGAAATTGTTGGTGTAAGAACATGGCTAATTCTGGAATAAGAAATGAAAATACAGTATATACAAGAGCCAGATGAAAACTCATCAAGTTATCAGTTCTTTACTCCTGTAGTTGTTTTCGGAGTTGTTTTCGGAGTCAATACAAACTCAAGCAAGCATCTCTTTTCAGTCTGTAGTGGAGGTTCTATTGACTGGGGAGTGGGCTGGCTTTATTTGCATCTTTGCCATTAGCAAACATTGTTGAGCAAGTCACATTTCTGGGCATTGACATCACCATCTTTAACTTGAAGTTCTTGACCATATCAGTAATTCTCAAGTCAAGAGCCTGGACAAGCAAACCAGTATTACCTGAGAATTTGTTAAATGCTTGCTCGAGGTCCAACTGTGTACTCACTGAATTCGAAACTCTGAGGGGCAGGTGTAGCAATATGTGTTTTAACAAGCCAGCCAGATGGTTTCAGTTGGAGACCCATGCACTATGTGATCTCTACAGTTGCTCTAGGTCTGAGGTAATGAGCGAGTAGAACCACCTATTTATGAGCTTAAGTCAAAACTTACTTGAGTGGAATCACGGGTGGTGTCTCACTGCCCCTGGATCCAGAGTGCCTCGCTGAAGGAGTGAATGATGGGAAGTATTATCTCCATAGTAGATAAGCCTGTCTCCCCTCAAATTCCAACTACACTCTATTTATGACCATTTAATGGCAACTATCGCCCTTTGTATCTGTCACCCTGTTGTTACTGTCACTTGTTCATCTTTTTTATCTTTCCTATTTTATCCTTCATAAGGGGTTCTTTCCTGTAGCCTAAAGAGCAGTGTTTTCAAACTTTACCATGGATAAAAGCATCTGGATCATAAACTAAAACACAAATTGTAGAGTCTTACCCTTAGAGTTTCTGGTGGAGGAGGTCTGGGGTGGTACCTGAGCATCTGCATTTTTGATAAGGTGACCTGATGCTGCTAGTCAGAGGACTGCTTTGAGAACCACTGCCACAGAGCACACCCACTGGGGATGCCAGCTTATAGGGGTAACAGCTTATAGTGGGGTAACACCTTACATTGTTTGCTGAATGTAAGGAATTAGATAAATTATGAGATTAAAAAAAGTTAAGGGCCTCCCTGGTGGTGCAAGGGGTAAGTCCCAGCCTATGAAGCAATCAGCAGCCACTGTAGCATGAGTTCGATCCCAAGCCAGGGAGCTGCCCACATGGCCCAGACCTCTTCTATCTCACCTGCTGCTCACCTCAGCAGTGTACTTCAGTCAATCTGCCTGTTCAGTCAATCCACTCTGTCTCTGGTGAATCCTCTCACTGCCCCTCCCCCACACCTCTGGCCTAAACCCCAGCTCTTGTATGCATAAATAAATAAATCTTTAAAAAAAAGTTAATAAGAAGCCTGAAATAAGTATAGACACACTTATAAATGTATAATAGTTATAATATTTATAAGTAACTCATTTTTCTAGATAGGAACATTCCCTACTGACAGCCTTCCGTAAACACAATGTAATTTATCTTTTTTATTATTCCTTTTCTAAATGGCATAACTCTCTCACAAAGAAAATTCCAAAAAATCTTTAAGCTATAGTAATAAATTTAAATAGTTTTAAAATAGTATAATAGGAAAATTTATTGTGCTTCTATAAACACATACCTTTGTTAAGTTCTCTCTCTAATTATTTTATAGATTTCTTTAAAGGTTGAAACTATCCTTTAGAGAGCAATTCTAATTCAATATTGGTTATTCAAACATACTCCAAGTAGACCTCAGCTTCAGCAACTAAGCTGGAAAGACAAGGAGGTGAGAAGCAAAGTCACTGATTAGAAACAATCTAGACAAACATTCTAGACAAACACCACTGAGAGGACACTGCTGAATTTAATGAGCCTGCCATTCTGCAAAGTAGAATTCTAGGTGTTTGAATTAAAATATACAGAAATCTAAGAAACACATTCCTAACATAAAAAAAAATCCAGTGTGTGAAAATACAATCTCAAAGTGTTAGCTAGTAGTTATTTCTATTATAAGATAATGTAACTGTTTTCAGGGCCTTCCTGGTGGCGCAACGGGTTAAGTGCAGCACTATGAAGCTATCCAGAGCCACTGCAACATGAGTTCGATACCTGGCCAGGGAGATTCCCACATGGCGCAGCAGACCTCTCTTGCCTCACCTGCCTGCTCCCCTCAGCAGTGTACTTCAGTTGATCTGCTTGTTCTGCCCCCCACTCTGTCTCTGGTGAATCCTCTCACCACCCCACACCTCTGGCCTACACCCCAGTTTGTATGCATAAATAAATAATTTTTTAAAAAAAAAGATAATGTAATTGCTTTCAAATGATTCCAAGGTGGACTCATTAAATAGTAGGTTTCTTCCTTGTATCTTCGATATGATTTAGGTTTTACACACAGTTTTTTCAGAAGTATACCAATGGTATAAACTAAGGCACACATCTATTTGGGAAAAAACCAACACAGGGCACAGGCGTATAACACAGTAATTAACTTCCCAAAAGTTCTGAAATAATTTTGACTTTGCTTCTAGCAACTTTATAGAAAATCTAAGTCACATTAACACTAAATAGCATTGCTATGCTACACATTTTCAGAATTGATGAATAAAAGAATAAATCAGAAATTTTCATTCTATAATATTTGCCTACAGTTGATGAGGAAATATTTGAAATATTCTGATTTTTCTGGTAATTCTGACCTATTTTTAAGTGTTGCAGGCAAACTTCCTTCCTTTCTCCTGTGACTAATTGTTCATGTATTCATTCATTTAACCGATGCTGAGTGTTTATTCATGCTAAGCTCTCTGCTAGGCACTGGGGATGAAAGGACTCATTCTTTTCCTTACAGACTTCCCTTCTAGTGAAGGGAATCAATAATAATATTCAATTTATAAGCATCTTAAATACATTGAAGGTACAGATGGTATGTTATTGTTGGCACAGTGCTTATTTGGTGCTCAATATTTAATTGCCTATGTGGATGCATTCTTCATGGTGTGCAGATGGCTATGTCCTTAAATTGAAGGTAACCAGCTCAAATACATATTCTAAACTCATCCTGTTATAGCATAATACTCTATTTGAATAAGTCAATTTTTCTGATACTTATTTTTCAAGACTTTTTAAGAAACTGTGCATGCTATACATCATTAATGTAAATGTGCATTTTCAGTTTTTTATTTAAAACATGGCAAAACATTATGGCTGATATCCTAAGTAAATCCTTTTTCTGTTAGTCAGTAATCCTCCTGTTCCTGAACTGAAAATTATAAACACAGCATTATTCCCCCACCTTCCTGCACCTTCTATTCCTGGAAACAACAAAAATCTAAGGAAAGATGAAAATTAATTAGAACTATATTGTATATATAACCATGACATGAAATAGGGAATTATATAAAAGAGTAAATTACGGTTGCTATGGGAACCATAATTTAGTTCTTTGGGCTAGACCTTTAACTGTTCAGGTGAACTCTATTTTAAAGAGTAATACAAAGAGGAAAATAATCTGAGAGTTCATTTTTCAAAATAACAAACTTTACAAAGATTTCATTTTGTTCTAAAATGTACATAAATAATAGCCAAGAAAATACTTGAATAGGGAATGAAATTTCAATGCCACTGATAACAGTATCAATCATAAAATCCATTCATTTTCTCTACAATATTCATCACTTAATGATTATCCTTGATGAAATGACTTACGGTTTAATGAAACCTGACTCAATATAAAATTTGTGTTCTGATAATAAAAATATAAAAGTCAGAGTCCTGTAATCTATTTAAGTTCTGATATGCATTCATTTGAAGTCCATTTGAAACTCATCGCAGACAAAATCTATGCCTACTCTCTAGCAGATGAAAGACTGTTTTCAATAGTTACATTTGGCAGATAATTTAGGCAGACAAAACAGTTTTTCACTTGTGAAAACTGGTGATTCTCCCTGTATGGCACTGTGTTAGCAGAGAGACCATCGTCATCAAAGTTTTAAAAACTGCATGTTAAAATGACTAAAGAAAAATAATCTCTAGGAGGTAATCTGGTGCTTATGTCTGCTGTACTATGTACTTTATACATTACCCAAAACATGATAGGCCCAAAGAACTACTGAATGGCTTTGGGGTGAATCACATAACATGTTTTTCATGGAGTGCAGATGGCTATGTCCTTAACTTAAGAATAACCAGCTCAAATACATATTTTAAACTCATCCTGTTAGGACACAATATTCTATTTGAATAAGTCAATTTTTCTGATACTTATTTTTCAAGACTTTGCACTCATCAAGCACTCCTAAAGTGCTACTTTTCTGAGGTAAAAAGTTAAAAAGGAAACACATAGCAACTTTGCTCCAAAATGTAAACTAGAATTCATATTACTTTTAAAAAACTAATTACTACTTTTTTTAAATAATAGTCAAATGGTTATCAATCATAACAGGTTGACTTTCATTTCCATTAATAATGTTGCATTGCAAATCACTTCCAAGCTATAAAAAGTAAATGTAAATAATGACATTTCGAAATAGCCTACATAATTAATTTATTTGTTTGAATTTATGAATACATATATTTTCTTGGCTACTGGTTACAGTGACTCATAACTGAATATTTCCCTCATGATATACGTTTTAATTAGAAAGAAGTCAGCACACTCAAAGTCAATAAAACTAGAGCAAGGGGGAAAATGTTACAAAAGAGCACAGATGATTATAAAAGAGGAAAACAGACTATATGAAAAACAGGAAATTTAGATATACCAAATCTGTTTCTCTACCTTAATTGTAATCAAATTACCAGTTAATTCTAATGTCTCCATTATCAATTTAATACAAAGACACTATAGAGAATAATGTATTTCTTTTAGCACCACCCATTCTAATACCAGATTGTTCTTAAGCTTGAAAAGCAAGTTTCAGCTACCAAAATAACTGGTCTACTTTCACTAAACAGTGTCTTATTGCAAAGAATTAGTTCATTTACTGCCTACATTTCTTATGGAGACTCTTCTAGTTTATTAGAGCCTTTTGATGGGCTTGGAGATTACTCTCGCTCAGTTAAAAAAACTACTAATCTGTATTTAACTAGAAATGTTAGATTTCCAAAGGTACCTGATAAAATGTAGAATCATCATTGGTCCACCAAGTGTCTAGTAGCCTGCATAAAGTTTTAGGTGTATATTGCACCAGTTATTAAATATCTATTTCATTTAAAATTAAAGAACAAAAAAAATCATGTCTAGTTTAGAGTACATTAAAAATCCATGGTTCTTGAGTTTACTCCATATTAACGAACTTGCTAATGGTATATTTGATGCTGTTTTTCAGGGACTGACAGTCACAGCACATGTTGGCTAGAGACAGAAATCTGAATTATACCAGAGGCACTTCCTCACAAGGCAGCCATCGATGCCTCTCCTGCCTGCTTTTTGACAGCTTGGCGAAGAGATATGGACACAGGTAGGTGTATGCTAGTAGCCAGCAGAGGTCTGCCCTGAACATAGTCAGCGACTCTGAAGATAGCTTTAAAACAAAGGAAAGGAGGAAGGTAGGAGGGAGGAACTGTAAAAGTGAAAATATAGAGTGAATGGATGCTGCACAAAAGGCATCTTCTCTACCCCACAGTGAGGAGTTCAGATGTTGAAGAACCCAGACTGACTGGAAAGAGATTGAGGAAGGAAAGGAGCTGAGTAAGGCTGAAAATTTAGATGTGTGTGGTGGAGGTTTAAGGGGCCCCAAACAAACTGCAACACTGTTGCCTTTGACTTCCCTTTGGGGGAACTACTCTAGTAGCTCAGTTCCCCTAGTCATGTGGATCCAAGTTCTCATCCCAAACGCAGCACATCCTCCTTTTGAATCCGTGCCTTTTCCTTGGGGGTGAATATCAATCCCTGAACGCAGTGTTTCTGTTAGGTGTGGATTTGCTAAATTGATCAAAGTGATATTGTTCCAAGCACAATGGAGAACACTGACATTTTAAAAGAGAAGCATTAATTGTAATGCTCTGGCTTAAGGAAAGTCTGCTAGTTTAGTCTTGGCTTAACTAGCTTCACCACAGGCTTATGCTGCTACTCTGCCATTTCTACATGGTCAAGTTCAGAGTAGTGGCTATTGAATGGGTTATTTGGCAATGTCTGAAGATATTTTTGATTGTCAAGACTGGGGAGTGGGAATCTGCTACTGGCATCCCGTGTGGGTAGTGGCCAGGGAAGCTTCTATCCTAAAATGCATAGAACAACCCTCCACAAAAAAACTCTCCAGCCCAAAATGTTAGTAGAAGTCGAGAAACCTGAAGTTAGAAACAAATTTATTACAGTAGCATTATCACTCCACCCCACAAGCTTCTTCCCTTGGCCAGTACCAAGATAAGCCTCAGTAAATCCTGAGTCACAATGAATCAGAAATTTGCACAGAAGGAAATCCTCTGGCATTGGAGGAATGCAGGAGCAGGGTGTGGGCTGAGGGCGATCCACTTCAGCCTGTACTTGATTGCCCCTCTCAGTTCCACCATATTTTCCTGCCTTAGCAACAAAAATACCAAGACTGCCTGCTGAATGTTACCAAAATGATTAAGGAAAATATTTAATTGCCTTACCACTATTCATGTTTCCTCAGTATCAAAATAAAAGCTGGTTTGTACAAAAATTCAGGAAAACAGTTCTGCTCCTTAGATTTGGCTTTTGTTGACCCTGGCCTCCAATGTGTAAGATTCTCTTAAAGAAAGAGAACACATTTTTGTTATTTCTCATTTTCTCAGGGTTAGTGAGGATGAAGAGCTGACCTGGAAATATTTTTAGGCAGTTATAAAGATGTTCAACTGAATATTCCTGATTAAATTTAAACAAACAAACTTCCTTTATGAGTTTTAAAAGCCCCCAACAGCAATGCCCCCACATAAATGTAAGGTCTGTTTAGCGCGCATTCTGTTTCAGTTCGGACCTCAAATGCAGAGTGAAATTACTTCTATTCACGCTGTTACATGGAAAACACATTCATAAAGTTTTTATCAGTTCTTAGAATTTTTGTCTATTAATAAAGGTCATCTTTGTGACAGAGAAAATCATTTACATCAATCAGATGTGGATGAATGAAATGATATACAAGAGGAACTATAACAGGTTGTATAACAAAGTAAGTAAAAAGCTAACTTGACTTAGAGCAAAAGAGCTCTAAACTTAAGCGCTTCCTACTAGATGGTGAATGATGTTAAAATCAAACTTAGGAATGTACTTGTTCTTTTATCTACTTAAAATGTAGAATACAAAGCTGGCTAAAATATATTCAAAATATATTTTATTGACATATGTTCTTACAGAATTTTGCCAGTACACATCTCTATAGAGGCTTTTTTTTTTCAAATGAGCTATCATTCAACATGTTAGCCTTTAAAGAGAATATTTAGAAACATTATATTAATATGTATAGCTTTAAATAACATTAAAATATTCTGAGATCATGACTAAAATCAGATTTTGAAAACATTTTGGTCTATGGCCATACCATCCTGAATGTGCATAATCTCATCTGAAAACTTTTTATAAATGGTCATTTAACCTTTATTCATGCTATGAAACTATAATATTTGCATCACATAAATGGATCTACAGTAATTTTTAAAAAAAAACAAATGCCTTCAGATGAAGTATTCTGCTACCTCTGTAATTCTGACTTTATTCATGCTATAAAACTATAATAATTTGCATCACATAGATGGATCTACAGTAATTTTTTTTTAAAAAGTGCCTTCAGATGAACTGTTCTGTCACCTTTGTAATTCTCTAACTTCCTACATTTAGAAAGGTTGTTAAATTCATGAGATAGTCTACACGAATTGGTCACTAGAAATCATTTTGCAAACTGCAGGAATTTAGTATCACAACTCCCTGCAATTCATATGATTTTATAGTAACTGCTATTTCTGCTACCTCTATAGCAAGTTACCCAACATTTCTTTCTCTGAGCTGGTTGCTTTATTCCAGTAAGCACTAAAGGTAAGAGAATTAGAACTTTTGTGTAAAGTAACTGTAAGTTTAGCAAACTTACTCATCAGTTTATTTCTTTGGTGTGCCAATTTTTAGTAGATTTTCTTCTACAAAAGAAGTACCCTAACCTGAACCTTCTTTTCATGAGGAGCCCCAAAAGGCTGTATGCCAACAATTGTTTTCCTCAAGATTATAACCTACAGCACTGGTTTTTGTTTCCTCATTAAAATAAACAAAAAGGAAACAAACTTAAGTCTTTTCCTCCATTTTTCTCTCTTGCCTTCAATATAGAAATATGAAAGCAAATTGATTTCTTATTTCTAAATGTTCAACTTTAGCTAATCTCAGAAAGGAAGCTGGAAACAATGCACAAAATGACAGAGTTCCACTGTAACAAAACAATTATTAGTTACTTAAATCTTAAATCTACGGAATCCATTTTTATTTGCAATAGTCATTACCTCTCAAAGTTCTAAATCTGAAAAAAATGTATCTCCTGTATTGCCTATCAGACAAATCTACAGGATTCTAATTGATGGCACATGTAAGCTGTGCTTTTCCATATGCTTTTATTGATTAATAGATGCAATTTTCACAGTTTTGGTGATAAATGCACAAAGTTGTTGCTCTTTTGCCTGGGTTCTTTCTATCAGAGCATTAGGTCTTAAACCATAGCTAATAGTATATGCTCAATAAATGCTTGTTGAAGAACAAATGAACTGATAACAGCTATAATTAACAATTTCCAATGTAACCATAATTCTTGCCTATGAAGTAACAATCCCAGGCCCTTTTATTTTAGCACCCCTGTTCTTAATGCACCAATAATCTTTCTCTTCTTTTAAAAAAATTTTTTTTCTACATTTGCACAATTATCACAAACCAACCACACATTGTCAAACCGCTGATAAATTTAGCTAACACATCATTTTGCCAGATAATTCATTTGAAAAATAATTAAGTTTGGTCAATTGGACAATTACTCTCCTAAGGAAACCATTTCCACAAGACTTAATGCCAAAGGAAGAACACAAATAGCTGTCCCCTCCAATCTACAAAACAGATGAACATTCACAATTCAAAATGTTTAAGATGTGTAACAAAACAAGATGTGTGGCATAGCTTTATGGTATAAATGGTGCCAGAATGGGCTACTCTAAAACTACATGACAGTAAATTGACTAATACAACGAAACTGAGTGTATGTATTTATATATACACACAGACGTATATAGACATACACATGCTTACTGTAACTTGAATTTCAGGCTTAACTTCTCGGATACTGTTTTTTATTTTTTTTAGAATGCTTGCTCAGAAGTGTAAAAAATATGAAATCTTTGCCTTTTTATCTTGAGGATAAAACAAAAGCTTGAAAGTATTATCTTTTATCTAAGATATTCTTTTCAAAATTGCTTTTGGGGGAGCAAATACTGACTCTGATTATTTAGACCTATGCCCCTATTCTAATCATTTTCTCATTGTACTCAGCTTCTGAATTAACACTGCAAACCAGAGCCAATTGTTCATATACTAATGTGATAATGGTTAGGCACTTAATCTGCAATGTGTCTGTCCGACTTCATTCTCAGCAGTTTAACAGCTCTGTCGGTCCTCTTCAGCTGTAGATATCAATCAAAATTATTCTATGACTTTGTGATAGGTAACCTAATTAAACAGATTATGTGGCTCTCAAGTCCCCAAAATATCTTAGGTGGCACTTGGTAGAATTTAGACTACACCATTGGTTCTCAAAGTATGGTGCCTAAAATCACCTGAAATAACATCACCTGCAAACTTGCTTGAAATGTTAACTATGAGGCCAAATGCAGACATATGGGGTAGGACACCAGAGGAAGGGCCCAATGATACATGTTTCAATCTCTAAGTGAGTTTAATATGTGGTGAAATTTGAGCAACTCTGAACTAGAGGGCCCCTAAAGCCTTTCATACCACAAAAACCAGTTGTCAGGTAAGAACTAGCACCATGTTCAATGAAATGTATTCAGTGATACCTAGTAGTCCGAGTAAAATATTATAAACAAGAACACCATGTTGTACTAATATTTAAAAACTTGATACAGTTTCATAAAGACAAAATTTATACTAAATAAGCTTCTCCAGGTGACACTGTGACATATATTTGATACCATTTTAATAATGGTCATTTCCAATTTAAATGTTTCCTTCATATTTAAGTTCATACATACGTTAAATAGGGATTTTTTCCAACTATTAATGTATGTACGAAAAATATATATTCTTATGACATTAAGGTGCAGGCATTTCACATCTATTTTTCAAGAACAGAATATATATGAGACGTCTAGAATATACAAAGGAAATCTATCTCACATATATTTTGTTTTCTCTCTTTCCCATCCTACCTATGAGAAATACTGGTATTTCAATTCAAAAGGGGGTGCAAGCAATAACATGCTGGTGAAGACATTTAAAAAAACTACCTAAAAGTTCAAATAGATGAGGCATTTTAGGATTCCCACCTACAGAAAATGTTAACTAATTAGGAGACAGGAGGCCTCATACATCTTAAGAATTCTTATCCCAAATAGATTTGATCCCATTATGTGACTCAATGAAATCAATGTCCATAGTTAACAAGGAAATTGTTTTACTTAAGCAATGTTCACTTCCAAATATAAAAAATGTTAAGACTTAAGATACCTTCAATTTTTCTGAGGCTATTACAAAAAGGGGACAGAAATAATTCCTTGAAAATGACATACAGCCTGGACGAGTGTCAGGGACCTAAAGGAAAAGCTGTTACAAGACAGCAGGGGTCAAGTTTAAAAAGTTAGCTCTTCCTCCCCTAGATAAAGGTTCCTTTCCCGCCCAGTTTGTTTTGACAGGTGATTGCCTTTCAAGGAACTACTTGTCACATCCCTCCCTTTCTTTAACACTTAGTTCAACTTTTCTTCTAAACAAATGTTCTTATCTCTTCTCACCAGCATACTAGCAGGGGTTCTTATTACCCAAGTAAACTGACATATTCTTAAAATCATGACCCTAATTTCTCTCACTGTTGTCAAGGAAATAACACAGAAACTCAGAGCTACTATTTTCTTGTTCCAGGCACACACACAAATTGCTTTCAGTGAGAATCCAAAAAGTATTTATTTTACAGTATTGGGTAAAAGCATATTGAAATCTTCTGCCCTACCATCCCAGACCTATAAAGAATTTAGTCATGCAAAGTGACTAAATCTTATATGACGATGATTAATGCAGCCAGCAACCTACTTCATTTCCAATTTCCCATTTTCAAATATTCCCTGTCAGGAGTTTATGCATTTATTGGCTACTTGGCAGCATTTTATGTCAAAAGGCTTCCAAAATAACAAAACCGTATAAAACAGTCACCAAATGTCTTTTCTAAAAATCCTTCACACAGTACTTGATACACGTGTTCAGAATTTCAACACTTTAGATCTACTGAAACAACTATATTCACTCAAATGTTAGAACACATTGTTGCAAAGGCATACATTTGAGTAGTTCCTTTCAACTTCTATATTTAGAATATATATATCATCATCCAATTGAGTTTAATACTAAACTTAAATGAGATGAAGAGTGAAAAAAAAGGTCATAGGACCGTCACAGGCAAAATTCTCTATTCTGCCTCCAACTCGGAATCCTGAGATGTTACCTGGGCAAACAAGACATTTTAAGGCAAGTTATTTTAATACTTCAAAGAAACCTGTGTGCTCTAATTGCTTTTGGCTTCCCCAACAGAATAAATCTTTCTCAAAAGATCCTTCAGAAGACTTCACCTACACTTCCTAGACCTAACACAGATCAAGGGCTCTTGATACATAACCATACACCTCCTTTTATCCTACAGCAATTATATTACCAAAGGCCTCCTTAACAAATACAAAGTTAAAATAAAGAGCTCACACTGCCTCCTACTGTTTGACGGAAAACTTTATGAGGTCAAAATGGTCCACAAACTGCACAGTGTAATAAGAATGAAGGGGTTTGTCTCAGTTTCTTCTTTTTAAATCTAATGATCCATTTCCAAATCAAAACCTCAAAGCATTGAGATATGGTCTACAGTTCGTACAAATGACTGTAAAAAAAAGGTGTGAATTCAGAATTGGAATCATTTCCCCCAAACACTCTTTTTTGATTTGATGTGTGAACTGAAGCCAAGAAAAAGAGAAGAAAAATTAAAACTACTCTCCATCCTGCCTTCTCAGGTGGATGATTGTTTCCAGATCTAAGGCAATATGAACAGTGGTATCTCCCCTCCCCTCCCTACAGCAAGGTAAACTGCTCCATATTGCAGTACAGATGCAATGACCAGATCATCAGGCAGTCACAAGGTATGGTCATACCCGGGGGGTGGGGTGGGGGGGGTTCTGGGACCTTGACAATTTTTTACATTATTTAAGGAGTTGGAAGTAATGTCCCCAACTTGTTACTGAAACACAGTCTTCTGTTTGATAGGCAACACTGAGGGGCATCATGCACCTGCCCCTGTCCACCTAAGGTGGGATTAAATCACTGAATATGAAACACAGAAACACAAACAATAGTTTTGGGATTGTTTCTTTAAAAATGACATTTGTATTAAAAGTCTTAAAATGAAGAGACAATGATTAAACGCATGTCTAGAATTAAAAATTACAATTAGAATTCTCTTGGCATATCACAACAGTAAAATTTTGCTCTTTGCTTCTGGAGGAACACCCTATGACAGATAAACAAGACATCTTTAAAATAATATAAAAGGGGCGCTAAATACCTGAACATTTGAACAAAATGAAGCAAAAAAAAAACACACCATTGCAAAATATGAAAATTACACCTTAAGGATGGAAATAATATAGAAATTCACCGAACAACAGGCTCTATTGTCCTGGCTCCTTCAGGAAGATTACTGAAAGGAAACTGGGAAGTGGTATGGGGAAGAGCAGATTGTGGGATATGGTGGGAAGTTCACAGGTTGGCACCGGCTGGAACAGCTGAGTTTTGAAGGCACTCTGCAGACACAGGGGTGCTGGGAGCCCTGAATCACATTTGCGAAGTCTTTGTACTGTGTTTTAAAGAGCTAGTCACCAAAATCTGTTACTGCCAACCAACACGAACAAAAAGCTCAACTTAAACACACATACGCACACACGCACACGCACACACACACTAGTACACACACAAATGTGCAGAATCTGTAACTTTTTTCACAGCTGATAAAAAAAAATACTACCGTTCTCCCCCCCCCCAAGCCCCCTTTTGATACAGTAGGTAAACAAAATAGATTTTTTTTCCACAAATATCAGCAGACACTGGCACCCCACACTATTGGCATCAGTGTTAACAGTCCCAGATCAGATGTGCAATACTTCAGATTGGATACACTGTAACAAGAATCCAACTTTGCATAGACATCCTCAGAATCGCCATCAGTCACGGGGTTGCCCTTTCAAGCTGGCAGAAAAGGAACCAACCTTAATTTCCAGCTACTCTTGGAAAAAAAGGAGGAAAAAACCAAAAGTTTCTTCCTCTCCTCCTGCTCCTTCATTTGGTTCTCCCGGACTTCCTTCCATGTATTTAAAACTTGCAATTAGAAAACGATTGTTGACAAAAAAACAAACGAACAAAAAAAGGACTCCCCCCCTTCCCCGTCCTCTTCCTTTCCCCCTCCCCTTTTTCTTCCAGGCTGAAACTTTCGCTGGCCAGTGTCAAGAAGCCAATACAGCGCCCTAACGGCTACTTAAACGGGGGAATATGCGTCAACCAAAATCAATGAGAAACGTCCAGGCTGCAAAGAGCCACATTTCCATGGGGTCTCGGATGGTCAGGACGGGATACCCACCCTCGGATTCGAGGCGGAGGCAGGGGACGCCGACCGGGAAGGCCAGCTTGGCTCCCGGGACACCCCGGCCAATGCAAAGTCATCTCCAATCTCAAAGCAAGAAGAGAAATCACATTTAGACAGTCGGGTGCGTTTGGCTTTTGTGCGCAGTGCGAGCGCGGCCGGCGCGCAGAGCCGTGGGCGCCTAGAGGATCACGCAGGCCGAGCAGCAGCCCTCGTCGCCGTTGGGCTGCGCCGCGTAGTTCATCTGCCGCACGATCTCGGCGAACAGCTCGTCCACCGAGGCTTTGTTTTTGGCCGAGGTCTCCATGAAGGGGCAGCTCCACTCCTCGGCCAGGGCCTTGCCCTCGCCATAAGAGACCTCGCGCTCGCCTTCCAGGTCCACCTTGTTGCCCACCAGGATCATGGGCACGCGCTCGTACCGCTTCACGCGGATGATCTGGTCCCGCATGGGCTTGATGTCCTGGAAGCTCTGCTGGTTGACAAGGCTGTAGACCAGGATGAAGCCCTGGCCATTCTTGATGTACAGGTCCCGCATGGACGCGAACTGCTCCGTCCCCGCCGTGTCCAGGATCTCCAGCACCGACGGCGACGAGTCCACCTCGATCTCCTTGCGGTAGAAGTCCTCGATCGTGGGGTCGTACTTCTCGATGAAGGAGCCCGTCACGAACTGCACCGTGAGCGCAGACTTGCCCACGCCGCCTGAGCCCAGCACCACCACTTTGTACTCTCTCATGGCTCCGTTGGCGCTCTCACCGCGCCTGCCGCGGCCCCGTCGGGGCTGCGCGCCCGAGGAAAGCTGGGCTCGAAAGCTGGACTTCTTCCCTTCCTTCCTCGATTCCACAGGAAAAACCTAGGAGAGAGGGACGTGGGAGCGCAGAAATTACCAGGCGGGGGCCGGGCCCCGAGTCGGCGGCACGTCCCTGGGGCGCGGGTCCGGGGCCCCGCAGCAGCCCGCGGCGGCAGCTGCAGCCCAGGCGGCAGCCCGAGAGGACAATGCCGGCTGCCTGCGCGAGGCGACGGCTGCAGCTCCTCGCCGCCGCAGCCCGAGAGGGCGGGGAGGCGGTGGCGGCGGGTGGCGGAGGCGGCTGCTAATTGCGCGCCGGGCCGGGACGCGCGTGGCATGAGTCCCCGCAGAGCGTGCGCCCACCGCCGCGGCCCATCGCGCTCTCTCCCGCAACCTCCGCGGGGCGAGGGCTTCCTACTCGCAGCGCGCCGCCCTGCCCTCCCCGCGCGGGCGAGCATGCCCAGTGCGCCGCTGGCCGCGCCCGCCCGATCCGCCGCACCAGGTTTTCCCGGGGACGGGGCGGGGCGGGGCAGTGGGTGGGGCCGCGAGCCCAGCCGCTCGGGCGGACTCGGTAAAGGCGTGAGTCCGGGCGGACGGGAACGTGAATGCCAGCGGAGGTGCCTGAGGGGTGTGGCAGGCTCAGGTGGGAGAGCGGACACCGCTTTCTTGTGACTCTGGGGCTCCTGCGTCAGGCGGCGGCTCCGTGAGAAGCGTGTGGACGCGGCGGGGCGTCCAGGAGTGGGGTGGGCTGTGCTTCCGTCGACCCCCGTTACCGAAGCCTAAGGAATTCACTCCCGGGCCCCCGCGGGCGTGCGTCTCGGGGTGAGAGACTGCACGCGCGCCTGGGTGCCTTGGAGTGCATGAACTCTGGGTCTGCGATAGCGTCCCGAGGAGAGAAGGGGCATCCTCCCGGGACCGGTGCTTCATTGGGGTAGGAGCACTGCTGGTCCGCCCACCTCCAGGACGGCCGGGTCCGAAACCCGGAGCCTGGATCGCGGCTTGATCCAGAGGCGGCGGCGCACCGGGAGCCAGTCGGGGCATGCTCAGTGCGCAGAGCAGGCTTTCGGCTTGGGAGTAGGAAGCATTTGCACCACACACCCACACTCCAGCTCAAATTACCTCTCTCCTCCTCGGGAGCCATTGGCCCGGGGCGCAAATCTCACACCCCCAAACCTTCTTTCATTGGCTACCACCAAGGCTTTCTCAGTTTGGGCGGTTTCATTGGCTAAAAAGTAGCCTCCGATCGTGATTGGTTATTTATAGAGATTGAGTTGAGAGGCGGAGGCACAGCTGTTCTTTCTCTGCTGCCCCCTCCTCCCACTTCTCCAACCCAGTCGTTTTGAAGCTAAGAGTGAAAAAATAAGAGGAATTTAGGCGGAGATCGCAGAGCTAAATATAGTCCTTTGTTAGTGCTTTCGAAAGAGTCTGAATTCTGGATGCCCAGTCACAGTTGTCCCTTAAAGGGGGCAAAAAGGGCGATTGCAGTTCTAGGTTTGCAAAAGATAGCAAAGTTTCCAAGTTTTTTTTTTTTTTTTTTAATTTTTTGCAGCAGGAGGAGGGGAGTAAGATGTGAAAATAACCCCTTTGAATTCTTTCGCCCTCGAGGGGTGGGGGAGTGCCAGGGCTTGCCCCTCGATGAGGTCTTGGCTTTGGGGCGGGCAGGCACCTGGGAAGGCGAGGGCTATGCCTCAACTTGCTCGCAGTCGCAAAGGTTCCCCGCGGAGGGGAGATGTCAAAACCTGTTTGAAGCCTGAGCGTGTTAGCCTGAGCTCCCGGGTGAGGGGTGGGAGGAGACCGAACTGCGCCGACACTGGCTGGGCATTCTGCATTTTGACCCGATGCTACTCACCGCTGGTTTA
Source organism: Scalopus aquaticus (assembly GCA_004024925.1). Taxonomy (NCBI): domain Eukaryota; kingdom Metazoa; phylum Chordata; class Mammalia; order Eulipotyphla; family Talpidae; genus Scalopus; species Scalopus aquaticus. The sequence continues at coordinate 76,431 of PVIJ01004874.1, read as the reverse complement.
CCCACACAGCGGAAGGATGAACCCGGCAGCCTGCTAACACTTGGTTTCAGTTCCTTGGTCCCGCTGTTGAGTCACCGCCACGTTTGCGAATTAACCTTTTCCCAAGTCCCGGCTGTAGCTGCCGAGCACATCTCAAGTGTGAAGTCCTTGGGCACCGGACCCGGCTGGACATGGGCAGTAGTCCATCCTTCGGGTGGGTGGTAACCTGCCCTGCGCCGCCCCCTCTATTGAGTAAATAGAGGGGTTGAACCTTGAGTAACTAAGAGAATATTTGGATATCATCATGCTTATATAATTCTCTGGAAAATTCTCTCAAAGGCACAGTCACCTAATACAAATGGAGAGAACCGTGCAGTATCATCCAGCCTTTAATATCTGCCAAGTGTTTCAACTTGAGACATCTCATTTACTCCTCTTAATGATAATAACCATAATCATATCTACTTTAAAGATGAGGAAACTGTGACCCTAAGATGTAATTTACCTGAGATTCCACGATTTATGGATGGCCAAGTTAGGATTCCAACTCAGGTGAGTTTGGTTGTAGAACCTAGTCTTTGTCGCCATTAGGCCATACTAGCTGCTTACAAGAAAGTTCCCAGATTTTACTCATTCTTAGGTTAAATCTTGAAGTACTGTGATCAGATTGGCTGTATAATCCAAGCAACAGGGATCTGGGCAACCTCTGCTCTCTTCTGTCAGGACCTTTTTCACAGGGTCATGTTCCAGATGTCCGCATTCTGGAACCCGTTGCCCAAATAGTACCCAACGCTGGTCCAGGATCTTTGTACCTCTGAACTCACTTCTCCAAGAAATGTCTCTTTGTTGGCGTTATGGACAGCCTTGGAGCTGTGGGCGGAAGGGTGCACTCTCAGGCACGTGGGGCCCCTCTGCACACAATTGTGCAGTCAATTGTGGGGAGCTTTTCCTTCCCTGGCACTTTCCCGTCTAGACAATGGAGGAGTCCAAGAATCTGTAATTTACATCCGGACATCTAGATCCTTATGAAAAGGAATTTGTTAAGGTGGGAAGATAAATTTTACTTAGTTCAACAGTTACCTTGCTTTATTTAAAGACTTAGATTAAAGCTCTGTGGATCTCTGTTTGTCTTGCTGCCCACAGATGTAGGTATGGTTTTCAGTGTGATGCAGTAGAAAATTTGTCGAACTTATCAGCCTAGCAACTAGTCTCAAATATTGGCTGTCAATTACGACCTGAGACTTCGGGCAGGTCCCTTAAGCTCACCCGATCTTAGTTTGGCTAAATGTAAAATGTTGATAAGGAAAGTTGTCCCCCACCTACACAGGAACCTTGGAGAGAAGAACCTAGTGACCAAATCCATCATTTTACATCACGGAGAGCTGACAGAATTAGAACCCTGATGTTCTGGCTGCCCTCTTCATGGTACCACCCTTTAGTCAGGAGTAGTAATTAACAGATAATGCATGGAAACTCACTGTTAAAGCTGCAGTGGGGCCTCCCTGGTGGCGCAGTGGTTAAGCACTGTGCTGTGGAGCTGTCGGCAGCAGCGATGCGAGTTCAACACCTGGCCTGGGAGATTCCCACATGGCGGCGCAGACCTCTCCTGCCTCGCCAGCTGCTCACCTCAGCAGTGTATTTCCGTTGATATGCCTGTTCTGTTCCCCACTCTGTCTCTGGTGAACCCTCTCACCACCCCACACCTCTGGTCTGTACCCCAGCTTGTATGCATACATAAATAAATAAATAAATAAATATAAATAAATAAATAAATAAATAAATAAAGCTGCAGTGCCCCACAAATGCCTGACAATTACTACCCAGACCAGGCGGCTGAGACCAACTTCAGGGCTCCAGCTAGTCACATGAATGATCTGATTGGATCTTGATGACCTCTCTGGCACTAGAAATATGCCACGGTTTGATTACATTCAGTTAGAAAGTCTTCAATTGTCATTTCTAGATGGCCTCCCACAGAAAGATTGGTATTGGGGCATTGGGATTGGAAATGAACTCATGAAATTGCTGATGCACACATTTTTTGAGGTTGGTTATTCTTCTGATGAAATGTTAGGAATCTTTAGTTCACTTACGGCATAAATCATTATCTTTTCTGTACTATACACTATCTGCATATGTGTCTTGTCACTCCAGCTCTGGGTCAATTCCTTGAGGCCAAAGTCCATATCTGGCTTATCTTTGGTTCACCTCTGTCCCTCATGACACCATTGTACAGTATTTGCAGTAGAGGCCCTCAATCAGTGTTTATTAGTGAATATGTAAATGTCATGTTATTGCTCTTCCAAAGTCTGTTTGTGGTAGAAGGTTATATTAATCCTTTGTGGGACATAACATTTTCTGGATCCTCAAACAAATGTGTACTAATATTTCAGTCTTCCTGGGTCATGAAGATGCAGGAGACCCAAGTCTACCCTTATTTGGGTGAAATCACTAAATCAGTGCCATCTTGGGGAAAGAAACCAAAATGTCTGATAACTAAGCCCTTTCTCTGAAGAAGACAACTTTTGCAGATAGCAATAAAAGGCGTTTCTAGAAAACAATGTGAAGTAAAAGTTACCAGGTCAGAGTTGCTTGACCTTTGGCACTGAATGTTGTGAATGTGAGGCCTTTGCTCCCACTGTTGTGACACTGGAGTTGGACCTTTACAGAATTTGTAGTTTTATAGAACATGAGTCTTTGTCTTTAAAATAAGTACAGGTAGTCCCCAACTTACTATGGCTTGACTTATAATTTTTTGACTTCATGATAGTGTCAAAGTAATATACATTTAGTAGAAATAGTACTTTAAATTTTTATTTTTTATTTTTTTTTCCAGGCTAGCAATATGTGATCACAAGGGGAAATCAGTTGTTTCTTACTGTTGTATGTGAAGGTCTGCACCCGGCCCTTCATTCTTATAAAGTAAGTAGATGTTTATTTCATCATGTTCATAGGTTTAGCTGGTGTCACTTACAGGTAAACAAATAATCCTAAACAAATTCTTCAAATTTTGAAAACATCAAGTGTAAGTTGATTATGACCACATGTAATTATTTTGAAGAAAGTATAAATGTAAGACTGAATATCTTTTGCAATGTTCTCAATAAATATTTAAGTACCTGAACATGTTATAACATAACCAAGTATCCACTAACAGACTTAGGAGACTACTATATATATATATATATATATATATATATATATATATATATATATATATATATATTTAAAAGATCACTATAACTATAACTAAAAGATCACTATAACTATAGTTACATAGTTATATACAGTATATAAAATTATTAAATACAATATATAAAATTATAATATATAATATATAAAATTACAATATATAATGTATTATATATAATTAGCAATCTTTTAAAAATAATCTACCAGTGTCCCTCAAAGTATTTTGTAGGTCAATCAGACCATCACTGTTTCATACTAATTTATTACACTTTGGGCAGCCAACTTCTAGGAACAATGATAGGTACTACTGCTAATGAGATTTTGTATCTTTATATCTTAAAAGTGTTCCCCAGATCCAAGCACGGCAACTGAGAGAGAGAAAATTCTGCCTTTTTTTTTTTTTTTACTAATTTTAGTGACTCCCTCTGTCCTTGTATTCTGATTGGTTCCTTTTTCTTTTTTAATTGCTCTGATTGGTTCTTTTTTTTTTTTTTTTTTTTTTTTTTTTTTTTTTTTTTTTTTTTTTTTTTTTTTTTTACCTATTTTAATTATCTTTCAATAGAAAATATAAGAGAGTCTGACATTTTAAATTAAATCACCTCTTGAAATCATTCAAACTTCTAACAGGCTTTTTGATAGGACAGAAATAGGCTTATCAAAATAGGAGATAGAAATAGGAAACTGGAAATAACTATTGTCTTAAGGTTGTTATATAGCAGATTAAAATGTAATGGTGATCTTAACATGTAGATTAATGCCCTGTTTTATTTTTGATGATGAAAATCACTCATATCTCCATAAAGAAATTACCTGGGTTGCTTTATCACACACAACTGGGTTAATACTACACTAAGTAGGTGTGAGTTTTGTCATAAACTCTTGCTAATGGTTTGGCATCTTTTCATTTTTTTAACCTGATTTTTTTTTTTAAAGAAGAAAAGTTAAGTGTCTTGTCTCTAAAATAAATGATCTGACTTGTCTTTCAAGTCTCAGATTTGCCTGAGATCTGATTTGTAGAGAAAAGAACACAACTTGCTTATAGGAACATTTTTATGTGATGAATATATCCTCAAGGGAAATTCTAAAGAGATTTCATTGATCCTGGTTTTCTTAGAAGAAAACTCAAAATCTGTGTCTATTAAGTTTGTTTCCTTAGGATCTCTGTTCTAATGAACCAGAGATATCAAGAAGGGAAGACATTTCTTTGCTCTGTTTAAAAAGAATTTTCGTCTCGTTTAGTTTTTCTCACCAAGCACTAGCTAGAAGGAGCCCCCTCCCTGCCCTGCGCAGACGGTGACCCCTCACTCCCCCTGATGCAGAGAGGATCCATCTCTCACACATAGGATAGCAGTGACTCCAGGACGTCCAGACTTTGTGGTCTTGTTGGACACAAGGAGCGTCTATAATGGGGAAAGGAAGTGCCCTTTGTAAATTATCACTAGCAGTAGGGTTTGGTTTAAGACATCTGCTTGAGGGGATTCTATTTAACTGGGAGCTCACAGTCCAGCTGTTGGGAAATAGAGAAAGGGATCTCTGTATGGTGACTTAGGACGATAACACTCCAAATTGCAAAATTCAGTCTATTTAAATGATTGTTATACTGTGAATAATTTTTCTGAAGCTTTTTTTCTTTTCATCTTTTTCAAAATGTACATGTAACAAAATTACTGTTCTGTTATTTACCTATTATATCTTGGACTAATTACCATAAAGTATAAAAACTAATTTTTTTCTGTTAAGGAATGTATTCTCTTAAAAAAATCTTTATTATTGCTTTGTAGAGTATAATGGTATGGAAGTAAAATGAATGATCCTGGAAAACCAATCAGATATTTTCACATTTCATGTAAGGTAAATATTCTAAATGAATGGTGGTTAAAATTTTTTCTTTTCCCTGTAAAGGGAGATGGTAAATATTTTAAATTTTATAGGTCATCCTGTCTCTGCTGCAACTACTCAACTCTGCCCTTGAAGCATGAAAGCACCATAGACAGTATGTAAATAAATCAATGTGACTGTGTTCGTGTTCCAGTAACTCTTTCTATATAGAAACAGGTAGTGGGTGGACTGTTTTTGGCCCACAGGCCCAGAGTTGCCAATATCTAAACCATGCATTGAGAAAAGATCCTCATTTGTTGCTGAAGGCCAAAAGTTCTTTAATCAAAATGATCACTAATCATCATTAGATATAGCATAAATCTTCATCTATAGTAAAATCCACTCAAATGGTATGTATCAACAGAGACTTGGCTCTTATTCTCTATAATCTATGAAATGCTCAGATTGCTATTTCTACACACCTGTTGTGAACTTTGTTCTTAAAAGTTAAGGTATCAGTTATTTGTTATTGAACTTCTGAACTCTTTTTCATTGACTTATAAGTGTTGACAATTGTGGTAATGGTATGCAAATAATTTTTATCAGTTTATTAGTTTTTGTCTTATTTGTGCTTTCTTTTTTTAAGTAAGAGTTTTTTTTTTTTTAAAGATTTATTTATACATACAAGCTGGGGTACAGGCCAGAGGTGTGGGGCGGCGAGAGGGTTCACCAGAGACAGAGCGGGGAGCAGAACAGGCAGATCAGAAATACACTGCTGAGGGGAGCAGCGGGCGAGGCAGGAGAGGTCTGCCGCACCATGTGGGAATCTCCCTGGCTGGGCGTCGAACTCGCATTGCTGCTGCCGACAGCTCCACAGCGCAGCGCTCAACCACTGCGCCACCCGGGAGGCCCCTTAAGTAAGAGTTTTTAAAGTAGTTTTGTTTATCACTTATTTATTTTAGATGAGTTTCCTTTGTGGATATAATGTCATAAATACATCTCATCCTCCTGGATATTGTATACAACTAATATTTTATTTTTTGCATAGAAGTACTAGGGTGTAGGCCAGAGGTACAGGGGGTGAGAAGATTCATCAGAGACAAAGTGGGGAGCAGAACAGGTGGATTTACTGAAATACACTGCTGAGGGGAGCAGTGGATGAGACAGGAGAGGTCTGTTGCACCATGTGGGTTAACTCCCTGGCCAGGGATTGAACTCAGGCCTTATCGGTGATAACACTGAGATTTAACCCCTAGGTCACCAGGGAGGTATACAACCAGTATTTTATTATAGCATTTTCAAGATTTAGTTGTTGCACTTTGACTTTTTTTTCCCAACTGAAAGTTTGTAGAGTGTCAATAAAGAAGGAGACATTGAAATCCAAGAAGTAGAATGTCTGCTGAATGGAAGCTTCAGAGGATAGGACAGAGGAGAGGTCTGAGGCTCTGGCAGGAAGGCTAAGGAAGCCATCTTCCTCTAGAACAGGAAAGAAGAGTAAAGAGATCGGAAACGAACCGCAACTGAGGAGGTGAAAAGTTGAGAGTTCAAATTGCAAATAACCTCTCTGTAAATGAAAATGCAGGGCACCTGCTGACAAAGGAGGCCAGGTGTGGGTTGGGAATCTGAGTAGAAATGAAACTGTTTCTAACAGTGGCTGTGCGGTACTCAGCAGGAAGCTGTCAAGCTGCTAAATTTGGGTTACAAGAATTTGTGAAGATGCCAACCTGGCTTTTTTTTTTTTTTTCCGTGAAGGAGATTGACAGTTCCTCTTAAATCTGTCTGATTAGGTTCTGTTAAAATTTCTGAAGGCTGTTTCTCAACTCATACAAATAAATCATTGTAAGTTAACTACACATGTCTGATGTGCCCATACCCTTAGTGAAAATACATGTACAACCCTGTAACTTATATGATTAAAAATTGCAATGTTAATGGGAAGTTAAATGAGCTCAGTATAACTCTATACCCTTTACCTATGTAATCTCTTGAGTTTCTTAAAAAAAAAAAAAGATTTATCTATTTATATATACAAGAGCTGGGGTGTAGGCCAGAGGTGGGGGTGTGTGTGAAAGGAGTCACCAGAGACAGAGTGGGGAGCAGAACAGGTGGACTGACTGAAATACACTGGTGAGGGGAGCAGCGGGTGAGACAGGAGAGGTCTGCTGCGCCATGTGAGAAGCTCCGTGACTGGGGAGTTTTTGGCCATGTATCAAGCTCCCTGACCTGGGATTAAACTCATGCTGCAGTGGCTGCTGATAGCTTCATAGTGCTGACTTAACCCCTTGCTCCACCAGGGAGACCCTTGAGTTTCTTTTTTAAGGGTTTTATTTTAAAACCCTTGAGTTTTTTTTTTATTATAATAAAACTGCGATACTACTTAAACTCGGGAATGAGTCACTGTAATGGAATATTTGTCCAGAAAATGTTTTTCTTGTGTGGAGTGTTCTGTCACAGAGAAATTTAGATTCTTTTCATTATTAGATTAGTAGCATGTAGTAGTATATGTTTGCTGAAATAGATTTGGAATGTTTTAAAAATAAAAAGTACATAAAGTAAAAATTACAAATTGTCCCAAAGCAAAAACTTAATATTTTAGTTTAAGATCTTCTTTTCGTTTTTATCATAGATTTAAAATATAGAGCACTTGGGCCTCCCTGGTGGTGCAGCGGTTAAGTGCTGTGCTGTGGAGCTGTTGGCAGAGGCGACACGAGTTCGATGCCCTGCCAGGGAGATTCCCACATGGAGCGGCAGACCTTTCCTGCCTTGCCCGCTGCTCCCTTCAGCAGTGTATTTCCGTCAGTCTTCCTGTGCTGCTCCCCACTCTGTCTTTGGTGAACCCTCTAGGTGCCCCACGCCTCTGGCCTGTACCCCAGCTTGTATGCATAAATAAATAAATCTTCAAAAAAATATAGAGAGAGTACCAGTTTTAGTTTTCGCATGACTCTTAACTTACAGCTAAATTTAGGCCTTGGAATTCTATCACTTAGTAGTCAGGAAATGAAAAGTCAGATAAGACATACCTTAAGTACTTTATCAAAGAATTTTCTTCTCTTAGTAACTTTTTATATGTTTAATTTCTCTTATGTAATATCAAAATCCTTATAATGTTACTAACTGGTCGGAGGAAAAAGTTGGCTTATATTCTTAATATTACTCTACGTGTAGGGGATAATTAGTTTTGTTTGTTTTTTTACGTATGTAAATCATTTATTTTTTAAAAATTGATTGAAATCACGTTGCATCATAAATCCTGCCATTTGCAACAATCTGGTTAGACTTACAGGGTGTTATCCTTAGTGAAATAAGTCACAAAGAGAAAGACACGGTATGATTTCACTCATATATGGTACATAGAAGAGGTAAACAAATGGGTGAACTAAATAAAACAAACTTCTAGACAATGAGACCAATTAGTGGTCACCATAGGGTAGGAGGAGGGTGGGTGAGTGAATCAGGTTAAAAAGGGTGAATTCTGTGGTGGAGAATACAATTTAGACTTTTACTAGTTTTTGAAGGGACTCTAAGGCTTTTGTATGCTAAAGTTGTGCAGCAAGTAGCTTCCTTGACAGAGCTGCTGCTGACAGCGTAGTTTGGGGTTTTTGTCTGTTTGTCCTGAAGGTGGGATGCAGCCAAGTTCAGGTTCATGACCTCAGCAGCAGCAGAGCCTGGTAGCTGGTCTGCATAAGAGTGAATCAAGCCCTTGAGCAGCATTCTTCCAAATGGCTTTGTCCCTCTTCAAAAATGATCTTCCTCTTTGTTGCAAATACTGCCCTGTGATGTGTCATTCAAAGCCACAGACAGTGACTTCTGCATCATTAACACTTTTGTGTGTCCTTTGTTACTTTGCACCCAAGCTTCCATCTCTCTTACCCTGAGATTTTCCTGAAGCAAAACCAAATCTGTCCTCCTTCAGAATGTGTCCTTGTGTATTTGGGAAGCGACTTCGTTTCACGGCTGCAAATTCTTTATCAGAAAAGAAAAGATACTTTTGCTGACTTGGTTTCAAGTGAAATTTTCTCTAAACTGTTCTCAGTGTTTGACTTGAATAGAATGCTAGGCATTAGCAATCTCTCAAATTATATACACATTGTAAGGATGGAATAAGAAATTCCTGAATATTGCATGCCTGATAAATCTCCTTTTCCATTAAACTTCATAGGTAGTAAAATTTCCTATCTTGAATAGCACATTTTCTATAGGTTGACCCAGGAAATTAATATTCAGTGGCTGAGAGATAGAAATAACATTCACAGATACCACTGTGTCTCCTCTGGGTGAGCTGAATAATTGTGTAGGAACAGAATAGTTTTGTTATCTTCAGGTGAGTCTGTGGTTTTGAAAAGATCTTTCATTAAATGTAAATAAAAATGGGGTTGGGGAGGAGGTTGGATATGAGAAAAGAGACAATCTTTACTTTTTCAGGTATTTTGTACCCTGTAAGCAACAGGTAACACTCTAGGATGCTCTGGCATCCTTGCCATATAATGTCCCTAATATTAAAGTATAGGATTAGTCTTACTCTGTTTAATTCAGATAAAATTTTATTAGTGTATAAAGCTCCCAGTTCAATGAGGCCAACTTTATATGACTTTTATGTATCAAGAATTATTGTTAGAGTCTAAACTATTTCATTCTAAGAAGCAGTCATGCCAGAAAAGGAAGGTCCAGCACCAGCACACCAAACCAATAAATGTACTCTTCTGTAAGGGACCAAAGGACCACATGAGAGGTAAGAGAAGGAACAGTAGGGGCTAACAAATATGATTCAAGGATAGTGAAGATCATCTAAAAGAAAGGGAGCTGTCTGTCCAGTGCAGTGTCTTCCTATTAGATTACCCTTTGGGACTGCCCCCAATGACACTCTCTAGGGGAAAGAGATTGCAATAGGTAGCAAACTCACTGGATCACAAGGCACTAGCAGCACTAGCAGCATTTGGGTTCATAATTTCCACATTTGATGCCAGAACTACATGGTCTTGTACACATATCCACAGCAGAATGATCCTCTTCTGTGGCCACTGATAGCATTACTGTCACTTTGGGCCATTGACAACTGCAGCAAACACCTTAACATCATGCACTGATGGAGGCAGGGAGGCTAGCTAGTCAGGGAAAGGACCAGGCAGTCACTCCTAATTGGTCTGGGAACTATTTGATAGGAACTAAGGTGATCTGGCCCTCCAATACTATTAGAGACTAAGGCAAAGTAATAAAATAACATACATGCTTGTGTAGTCTTACCCCTCAGCTGCTGTAATATAGTAATTTAGGTTACATGGGAAATTATTTGGAAATAAGTTTTTGTAACATGTCACAGAACTCTCCCAATACCCCCTCCTTCCCTCAGGATATCCTGCCTTTAACATCTTCTCAAGTTATTTCGACTGAAAGAATTAGCAATATTTATAGCTGAACTTAACTGGAAATTCAACTAAATGGTGGCAGGGCTTTACAAACAAATCGAGTTTACTTCTAATATACCAAGAATTCTAAAATTGGAGTTCCTCTTCATTCCATAGTGCACTGAAGAGAGATGCATTTCCAGAAGCAAGTGAGTTTTTGTGGCAGGAGGCAGGTAAGTTTGGGAGGCTGAGGTCAAAGGTACACTGGGAAGTCTTTCTGATTCTTCAACAAAAACACTTTCAGCTAAATGTCCTTGGCCAATACTGCATTGAAAGTGCTTTTAGCTGCACCAGAGACTGGGGGCAAGTGGTATGTAACTTTTCTATCTTTTAGAATAGAAGGCGATAAGGGAGAAGTAAATGGAGAATGGTGTTGGGTCAGCCAGCTATAGTGTTTACCCCAAACACTAAGCCACTCTTCAGAAAATCAGGGTTTTTTTTTAGGCAATTGAATTTGCATTTTTTTCATGCCCATTTAAATAAGTATTAGGTGAGAGGAAACTATGACTTCTGAAGTTTCCTTTATCTCTAGGTGACCCAGGAAGTCTTATGGAGGGTCAGTGTGACTAGAATCTGAGGTCCTTACTCCACCTGTCCTTCACAGCTGAGGCCACCAGTGACCATACAAGTGAGTTTGAAGTTACTCCTCAGGCAGCCAGATGATGTTGCCAGATGATGTTGACTGCGACTTCTTGAGAGATCTTGAGCCACAACCTCCCAGGTGAGCTGCCCCCAGATTCCTAACCATAAGAAGGTGTAGATAATGAAATTTTCTTATTTTAAACTGCTACAATTTCGAGTAATGTGTTACACAACCAAAGATAACCAGTACAACTTGTTTAAACATCAGCGTCCTCGTCATCAGCGTCCACCAAGAAGCCTGGTTGTAGAGAGGATAATAAGATAGAGCCTGTGAAATTGCCGGTGCAGTTTCTGCGACATAATAAGGGCACTGAAAATGTTAATTATGTTAATTCAACAAGCATACGTGACCATTTTCAATGTTTATCCTTTTCAGAAATCCTTTTTATTTTAGATTTGCATAATTTTTAAATATATCGTTGTCCTTTGCTTTTCACCAGTACTCGTATGGGTAGTTTTCACCAAACACAGCTGCTCTGTGGCAGTCTCCTGCATTGGGGATGGTTTTGTTTATTAAGGTAACTTGTGTTTAATAATTAATGTCTTTCCCAGAATGCTGAACTGTAGTGTCTGATGTGTCTTTAGTGGCCTACCAACTAAATAAAATATTGCTTATTGCTGTAAATAGATCCTGTCTTCACTAGAAGGCATCTGTGATTTTAATACTCTACACTCAAGGGATATACCCATTACTGAATCACTGGTATAGGGGAAACAGTGAAGATGACTGCAGAACTGGACCATCTTATTTTGCTGTGTCTCTAGACCTTTTGCCCCTTTCTACTGCCCCTCCTTTTCTCATCACTCCTGTTCAGCTTTGCTAAATAACCTTAAATTATCCTGCAAATTTCCCTTTTCCTTTTAAACATTATTTTTTTATGTCTTGTCTCATGGTATTTCTATAAACCAATTTTTGCCAAAAAAGTGTGTGCCATAAATGTGTGTGTGTATCTGTGAGTGTTGTGTGTATATTCCATACAACTAGAACATCATTTTTTCTTGATAACATAACGCGTAATAATTTCTGGTTCATTGAACTGTCTTCACTATCATCTATTGTTGAAAGCTCAAGGCCTGTTTTGTCTCAAACTTGGGTTTTGTTGCTGTTGTGTCAAAGTTGGATTTTTTTCAGCTTGTTCTATACTTGCAGTAGTTGCAAAAGTTGGAGAGGTCTGAAGTTGTGGTTTCTAGAAATAATCGATTTTCCTACAGTATTATTTAAGGGTTGCAGGTTCTCACTTTGTACAAGACTTAGCCCAGCCTCCTAACTGGTCTCTGCTTCCAATCTTGCTCTCCCCTGAGAACCAATCAATCCTGTGAAATGCCAGCAGATAGAGGATATTAAAAACACAACTGAGAAAATGAATCAATCACACTATAGATGAATGTTAAAGACATAATGTTGAGTGGAAAAAAAAGAAAACAGACACAGCAGAATACTTCCTGTATGATTCTATTCATTCGGCGAATCTATTTTTACAGGCATATGTAATTAGGAATGAACTATAAAGGATATGAAAAATAATGGTTAGCACAAGGGGGGACAGAAGCACATTTAAATGTATTATGGAATGAAAGCTGGGGACAGAAATAGAAATATCATTTGTGGGACCAAATGCTAAATGCAAATCAGGGTTCCTTTTTTGAAATTCATTAAGAATTTCAAGGGCCATGGCAAAGCATTAAGCCAAGTGGGGACCCTCCTAAGGATAGGCCTGCTGAAAAGACCAAGTTTGAACCCCGTAAAGTTGGCTTTGACTCCAGAACTACTGGTGATTGCTACCACTTTTTTTTTTTTTTCAGTTGGTAGGGGAATTAATATAGGTATTAGTTTCAGAAAAATCTAAGTGCCAAATGTTTATGATGTATGTAAGTTTTTTCTTCCTGTTTTCTGCAAGTTTTTTCTACTTTGCAACTACTAAAAAATGTGGAAAACAAAGCCAAATTGAAACTGATCAGAGCGCTTCCTGATCAAAAACCTGTAAGATGGTTTCCCACGGTTGGAATGTCTGTGGCCGGATGCCCTCTCCTGTATGTTCATTTGCTGCAGGCTCGGCTGAAATGCCAGCTCATCTATGAAACATCCTAGATTTCTTCATCAAGGTTAACCATTTCCTTCCTTCTGCTCCCTTTGCGCTTTCTCCCTCGATCATTGCACTTAATTTCTCTGCCTCAAATCAGAGTTCTTTTAGTTTATTCTCATGAAGCTGAAATCTTGGGGAAATATTTCAGTCTTACTCTTATTCATCTTTGTATTAAAACCCTATCTGTCATCAGATAACTGTTTAGCTAAAGTTTACATCTAAAAATTAGCATAATCCATTATAAAATCTTAAACACTCAAAATTCCTATAAAATAAGCCCTTAAACTATATATGACACAGGGTGACAAAGGTAAAAGTTTTTTTTTGCAAACTAAGGTATGTGTAATCACTTGGTGAAAATTTAAAATAGGCACCAAGTGTTTCATGATATCATTTGACATTTTTTTGTTTCATGCCAGAAAATCTCATAGCCCTCTTTTGTAAGACTGTTTTAATATCATAAGTTAAATCTGCTTTGAGTTGCTTTAAATATTACAGACACCCTGGATGCCTTTTTCACTGGAAACATAATCTAAAATGCCATTGCCCACTATTTTCCTGGATTTTTTTTTTTGTCCTTGGCATATTTTAGTTCTTACTAATACTTTTGGTTCTTTTGATAAACATGTGATTTGGACATTTCCTTACAACAGACAGATGGGTGTGTTCTCTGGGTATTATTTCTAAAACGAAGAAAATGTTCCCCTTTACAGCATCTGGGTAAGATTTGTAGTTCTGTCATAGATTTAAAATACAGTCAGAAGTAATCATCTCTTTCCCACATAAGGTGACTCTGCAAGTAATTTTTTTCTATTTTTTTTTTCATGCCAAGCTTTGAAATTACAGATGAGATATGAGTTCAGGAAAAAAAAAACACAACAAAACAACAACACTATATAAAACAGCATTTGGACATTTCTTTTCATCATTCATTTTTATGGGTGTTCTCCAGTTGTTTTACCCAGACTGCCAGGTTACATATAAGGCTGTGTGGTAACATAAAATTCTTTTGTATATAAGAAAAACACTGATGAACAAACTTCTAAATGTATAGACAGATAAGTATATTTTATTCATCTTAACACATAATTTCACTGTACAAAGCCTGCCCAAGTGAATTATAGCATTTGGCTGGCAAACAGATGGTTACATACTCAATGACATAGACATACACTAAAAACATTCAGTGAAAAAAACGTCTACCATTCCTACAGGAGAATTCATTTTAATCAACACAAAGATTTTAAATAATTCTTCTCTTACGCTGACAAGTAGTCATACACAAGAGAAAAAAATCAACTTATCATCTTTGTCAGAGATGATGACAGTGTGACAATGTGACATTTCATTAAAGGCATGTTTATGCCGTGTTGATGCCATCCCTTTTTACAACATTTATCACCTAATGATTAAAGATCAATTCTCACAAACACAATAAGATATATTTTTAAAGGTTGTTTGCTTAAATATTTCATTCCTTAATAACCTTCCATATACATCATGGAGGGCTCTCACTGCTTCAGGGTTTTTCCTTTTTGCGTCCTCTGCCTGGGATCCCAGCTGTTTCCTATCATCTATACACTATCACTTCTGCAGGAAAACCACACCATCTTTAAGTTCACTGCTGTCCCCTTCTCCCTGATTTATGTACCAAGTCAATGCAAGAGCACGTCTTACTCTATTAGAATGCTGTAACAAACAGACTGGGCAACTTATAAGGAACAGAAGTTGATTTCTCACAGTTTTGGAGGTTGAAGTCCAAGATCAGTGCTAGTGTTAGATATTTAGGGCAAGGAAGGCAACACCTAAAGGTAATTAAACAGTGAACTGTACCCAGGACCCCAGGAAACACTTGCCACACCTGATAAAACTCAGGAACAGATAAGAACTGTCTAGGGAGGAGAAATGCAATCCCTCACCCTAACCTGTAGGCAGGCCATAAAGACAGAGGAAAGCAAGAGCACCCAGGTGGGGTTGGGGAGATTCCTTGAAATTGGCAGGTTTCTAGGTGGTAAAACGTTGCCGTCCCTCCCAGACTCCCAAGGGAAGGGCAGAGCTGGTTGACATCATGGCAACTCTGGGCAAACTCTCTCCCCTGCCCTAACCTGCAGCCAGGACTGATAAACTACACCCTGTGAGCTTAGAAGGGAGAGTGACTTAGAAACTGCTGCCTGGATCCATAAACCAACAATCACCCCCACCAGTGTCAGCTCAGTGTACCCCAGGAAGTGAATACGTGAGCAGTTCCAGAACCCCTCCTTGAGACCCTGTCTTCCTCCACAGTCGTTTCACCCAGGACTCTGCCCACCTGGAGCTCTTTCCAGGCATAATTTCACTCTGTCTCTAAATAAACTTTGCTTTTGCTTCTGTCTTTAGCTCTCTGGTCACTCCCTAAAGGCATTAGTCCCTACGTGCACTCCATACTCATGACCCAGCACCTCCCACTTCCTAAGACCATCACATTGGACATTAGGATTTCCACATGTGAATTATGGGGAGAAACAAGCTTTCAGGCCTCAGCAGGGCATGCCTGCAGACCAAATTTCACCCTCCCCTCTCTTCTGTAGAGCCCACAAACTGAGAATGACTTTAATCTTTTTTTAATGGTTAAAATAATCTTTCATGACAAATGCACAATATAAGAAATTAAAATATTAGTGTCTGTAAATGAAATTTTTTTGCAACATAGTCAAACTCTTCATGCAAATACGGTATTGGGCTATACTCAGGCAGAGAACAGAAAGGAGTAGTTGCCACAGAGACCATGTGGCCAGTTATAGGACTAGTATGTCACTCCCGTGGGGCTATGTCAGCATCCCTTGTCAAATTTGTAATTATGATTATTTTTTATTTACCTCTCTACTTATATGCCTAATAAGGACAGAGACATTACCTGTTTCCCCCCTGCCCAGATCAGTAAGTGCATGGATGGAATAGAGGACTTTACTATTTGTTGAATGACTATAAGATATATTCAGCTCTGGGGTGAATCCCCTTAATTTCCATATCCCTCTGTACAAGTGAGGTAAAATGTGGGCAGCTCATTTCTTATAGTTGACGGCAACATTTACAAGATTTTAAACCACGCACAGAAAGACAAGTTCACAGAACAGAAACAGAACTGGTTAGGACCATTAATTTTTACCTTGAGCTCTCTAATTTCTAGATGGTTCTCTCTGACTTCTAGTCAGGAGGGCCAATATAGAAGTTGGCTGATTCCTTTGGGTTTCACTTCTGGGTCAGATGCAAGTTAGCAGGGGACAGCGGCCGTTGCCTCAGGTTCTGAGCCCAGCCAGAATCCTCCCACCAGGCCATATCTTTCAGTGGTTACCTTCTTGGCTCACTTGGACCCCCCCCACTCTTACACCTTCTCTATTATTTGGAGCTCATCTGTTTAGCAAGGACAGAGGTTCGTGACTTAACCCTAGAAATTAGCTATGATCAGTAATATATCATACATATCTTAGTGCTGATTAGAAGTCAGGGGGTAAATCTTAAATTTACATCTTAACTCTGAGCATCCTGGGCCTCCTTTATCCCAGTGTCCTAGGGGAGATGAATGGAATGTGCAGGTGCCTTCCCTGTCCCACAAGCAGGCCACATTGTGGCTTGTGCTTCACTAAGCTCTAGTGTCCAGAAAGAAGTGTGACCTTGATGTCAAGGAAACTTGCTCTTCAGGAATCATAGGATAGTGTTTCTGCCCCACAGCTGTGATTTACGTTAGAGAAGCAACTTCAGGAAGAGCAAAACTGTTCTTTCACTCAAATAATGAGAGGAATAGAATGGATTGGACTCTGGTTTGTATCTGTGTTGAGGAGCAAGTTAGACTAAAGGAAGGCTAGAGTTCAATAATCCTGAGTGATTTATTTAAATTTACTAAAACATATGGAATATTTACTGACCTGTTGATGCTGGTAGGTGACTCATTGCCGTGGCTTAATAAATGGGCTCTATTGAGCTTGGCTCTCTTGTTTGTAAAACCACGATCTGTTTTCTCTGTGTGTAGCTGCACGCTAATGCAAAGAGCATGTCTATTTAGTGTTTCTTGGGAAGGAGTGGGGGGGCGGTTCAGCCATGGCCCCTCCAAGGTAACTGCCTATAAATTTGAATATTCCTTAGGATCCCCTACAGTGAATTTTATGTATGCATGTAATAGAAACCAGGCGACCCCAAATATATTCTCTGAATCTCATAAAAGAAAAATCTCGCCAGTTATTTTAGAATGATGTGTAAGTGGGAGAAACTTGTTTTTCATGGGCTCTGTAGCCATAGAATTCTTTAACCTTAAACCCACAAAACAGAACACGCATGTGTACTCAGGGGTAGAGTCACTTCTATCACCTCACTCTGATGTTCACACTTCTGCCCACTGTTGTTCCATTTGTGAGATGGGGGCACTGATAATTCTGGGTTTCATTTTAGGAAGGGCAGTATTGTGCATCATTACCTTCCCCTTGAGGAGCTGGTAGTTTGTTTACCCCCTTGCAGTCAGAGTTAATCATGTTTCCCCCTTTTCTGTGGCATCTGGGAATTCAATTCAAAACCCACCTGTGATTTGGAAGGTTTAAATTATCTAAAATCCACATCTAGAATACAACTTTTCCTGGAGAGCAGACATTTCACTCCTGTCTCACTAAATCTCCAACTTCTTCCTAGTAAGTAAATCTGTTAGGGTAGATCAGTGGCTTCAGAGGGTCTGGATATGTGTTGCATGCTCCCCACCCCCGGAGGGAAAAGTTTACAGACCGAGGGGGACCCGGTCAGTTCAAAAGCCCCAACAGTATCACTTGAACTAGTTTACACTCTAAGACTTCCTTGGAACAAATGGTTAGTAGATTTTAGAAACTGCTGTAACCCTAATTTCTAAAATCTCTTTCAGCTCTAAAAGCGTTTAGTCTATGATGAGGAATCAGAAAACTAGAATTCTAATTCAGGTTATTCCACCAGTTGCTATATAATGTAGGCAAGTGCTTCTTCTCTTTGGGTCTCCAATTTCTCATCTATAAATTTAGAGAATTGAATGATTGATTTTGAAGCTTACTTCTGCTTTAAAAGGTTTAATCTGTTCTGTCTCATCTGATTCTCTCAAGTGTCTGCCCCTGAAGAAAATAACCTCAGGTAGAGAGAGAAATGGGATATGAGGAGAGGCAGACAACACCATTTCCACTCTTGCTTTCCTTTCTGTCACTTCATATTATAATTCATCCATTGCAAGAAAAGTAAATAAAGGAAAGGTTAAGTGGAGGGTTGGATAAGCAGAGACATAACATTAAGTGTGGCATCATTGTGAAATTGTTTTATTCATGAAGATAACTTGTGAGGTTCTGATGAACACTGACTGGAACTTGGATTACCTCACAGCTTTGTGATCTTAAACTTGTTTATCATCACACTGCCTGCTGACCTGACAGAACATGTCAGGGGCTTTCCTGCCTGCCAGCTTCTACCATGGTAATGCTTGGTCATGCTTTCCCTGCCACCGACCTGGGTTTCTATAACATTCCAGGCTGTGTGTCACAGGGAGTGGGCAGGGCAGTTTCACCAGAAATCTTTGCCAGTTTCCTGTAAGGAGCTTCATGTGCTGTGTCCTTGGGCAACGTTCTCATGCGTTATGACATGCTGCGAAAGTTTATCCCCAGTGGTGCACATGCCTTCACTCATCTGTAGCTCCAGTCATCCTAGTCTCATCCCCACAAGGGAGAGTGGGGGTATTTTGTCCCCAGAGGGTGTGCAGGGCTTACGAAAAGAAAGCTATGGCCTCAAAACTTCTTGAAAGAGCCCTGAAGGTGCCAGTAAGTAAGTAGGGGGCTCTGGAGAAGTGGCATGCTCTTGAATGGAAGGTCTGGGGCACTTGCTTCTATTAGCTATTGCCTTGTCCACTCATATTCTACTTGCAGGTGTTTGGAGATAAATTTCAGAACATCTCAAGTTCCCTCTAAAGGTGTTTAGCTCCCACTTTCTCCATTCACTCTCTGTACTGGGATCTGTCCTAAGAGATTTTTCTTTTTGGAAGATTTCTGTTTATTTTCTCTATATACCTTATATGGCAGACCCCCACTTGATTTATTGCACTAAGCTTAATACCTTCTAGGTCCATCCATGTTATTACAAATGATGGGAATTCATATTTTTTATATAGCTGCATAGTATTCCATGGTGTTTATATTCCACATCTGATCCAATCATATGTTCATGGGCACTTAGGTTGTTTCCAGCTCTTGGCTATTGTAAATAATGTGGTAAGGACCATGAGGGTAAAAAATAGCTCTTCAGATTGGTGCTTTTACATCCACATGTGGTACATAAATATATAAAACAAACAAATGAACTAAATAAAATAAAATCAAACTTTTTGAGATTGTATTATAGCACAATAAGAGATGATAACTATCAGGTAAGGGGGGGTAGGGGAGTAGATAAATGGACATTAATATCAAGAAGAGATATACAGCAAGAAGAATTAGAAAGGCAATTTTAAATCATCTCAATTTTTCTACTCAGATAGAATGCACATAATATGGTCAGACTTATCTTTTGCAGATTTAGCTATTCTGTAATGGAACTGGGGCTCAGATGAGACTGATCATCACTTTCCTAGATGAGTTCAAGATGAGTCAAATAAAAATGATCATTTCAACCAGGGAAACAGAGTTCAGAGTAGAGGGTCTCTTTAGGGATGGGATTGCCTGGGACAGGCACAGGGGAACCTTCCAGTGCTGGATGTGTTCTTTATATCAATCTGGTGTTGGTTGCATGCGGGCACATAAATGTCATAAACCAAGCTCTGCTTTTAAGATCAGGCACTTTATTGTAAAGAAGCTATATCACAATGCAAAATGAGAATATAAGCAATGAAAATGAGCTGTAAAGCTGAGTCCTTTTGGATACTGATAGTCCTCTGAAAGAAAAATGATTGGTAATGACAACAGTAACAGGAGAAGCACATACCCCAGAATCCAGGAAAAGTGGCCCAATATCATAACTTGTAGCATTTTCTGAGAAATATTTAAGAAATATTCTGATATCCAGAAAAAAAGAGAAGACGTTCACCAACCTCTGTCTAGAGAGCTGATTTTTTTTTTCAGTTGCACAGTCAAAATTTTAGCCTCTCATTCTAAATTAATAAATTGGTTTTCTGCAAGATATGCCCCTTTTGATTCTGAGTGGTTTCATGAGCAGGTTTTCTGAGTCAGCTTCCAATTCATGAAGCAGTCTTCAAATATCCAGAGTAACTTGGTTAATTGTAATTCCTAGGCCCGTAATGGCTCCACCACTGCTGGTTCTAGTGTCCTATTAGCTTTCCTGATATAAATGTTAGGGTAGAAATTCTCTGACTGAGGATTTGGAAAGACTTGGGGAGGAGAGGTACCTTATATGGGATGTCATGTCTTTCCATCTTATAAAGGGGAAAAAGAGAACTAATTAAACTGGTGTTAAAAATGCAACTCTCTAAAAGCACCTGTTTTTCCTTTGCAAATATTGCTACAGACATTATGTTTCTAAATACTTGATGTATAGCATTTGGATTGTCCTTTCAAAGGACTATCAAGTAAAGGAATATATCTGAAAATATGTGATAATAGACTTCACTTCAAAATGTTTAAAATGCAGCAGTTACCAGATGTCAGTTTTAAGGGACTTTTGAAAATAGTATGTGTTTTAAGCGACTTTTTTTTTTTCAATTTCCTCTGACTGATTTTCTCTATTTTATTTGTGGAACTAATGAATAAATATATTTGAAGGATATAGCTAATGTCTCAAAAAATAATCTATTTCCTAGAACAAAACAAAATAAGATGTTGTCACTGGTAGATCTCTGAAAGTAATTTAAAGTACAGATTTAAATTTATTCCAAACCCTGCTAGAATTAGAACTAAACAGAAAAACAAAAAAACTGAAAGTACCCACTATCCATTTGCTTAAACATCACTATATGAAAATCTATTGAATGTGGTTAAGATCAGTCCAAAATTGCATTCTCTCCTGCTGATATGTTTTTGTTTATTGTCCTGCTGGCTTTTTATTAAGAATGACAGTATTTTAGACCTCAGCTGTCAATGCCTCATAAAATTGCCCCATTTTCACTCATTTTGTTGGCCAGTTCAAACCTGTAACTTTTTTTTAGAAAAAGTTAAGAGAAAATTTTCTAGTCAGTTACATAGTATATGTATAGACACTCCTTACAAATTTGCTGACTGGCTGAAAGTAAATTTCTTTTCTGAATGATATTCTGACTTGCCTAGGAAATGGAAATACTCCCCATACATGGTCTAGGCAGTCATTTATGTGCAAGAAGATTTGAAAGAATAATTTTCTCAAATTTCATAGCCGCTAGCAAAGCCCATATGTCAAAATTGTGACAAGCAGATACTTACCATTTAAACAATCTTCTTTGCTATTCTGTTTTGGAAAAAAAATCATACTAAAAAATATATGAGAAGTTAATAAAAATCCAGCAAAAAGAAATTGTAGTTTATAACTTGCATCTCAAATGTATAATAGAAACAAAAGTCACCATAAAATACTTTTTCTAGCACATTCCAATAACTTGGCTAAGTTGTGATAATGCAGACATCTTTGACACCATGAATAGCATGAAATTATATCTGAGACAGACCAAACAATGAGGAGAACTCTCAGTCTATGCTCCATCACAGGAAAGCTAAAATTCCGGTAAAACTGGAGTAAAATGGTGTAATCATTTTTATATACTTTATAGCTTTGTATTTCCTAAACTGTATCAACTATGTCACAGGGCAAATAGAGGCTAGTCCTGAACTGAGGCACTCTCTTTTTCTGGACTCTGGTTTGGGCAGAGGGAGCTGTCTCTGCTCCTAACTCATCAGTCTAGTGAACTGGCTTAATTCTGTGAGCACTGAGTAAACTGCAATTTTGTGCAATCCGTGATCATGCAGATGGAAAAAAAGGCCAAAACAGTGATAGCTGTAACTTCAAGAAGAAGCTTATAGATGGTGGGTTATTGGAAACTTGCTTATTAAAATGTGATAATTGAGATTTGGTATAGGCCTCCAGAATATTTGATGGAGAGTCATTTTGAAGTGCTTAGTTGTTCCTTATCAAAGTGGCAAAGTATACTGCAGTACTCTTTACAGAGTCCTCCCACTGGAATTATGCATAAGAAGGTTGTGAAATCAGACTAACACTCAAAGCAAGAGGAAATCTTGCCATCTGCAATGCTTTTTCAACAACATTTTTACATGTGTCTGAACAGTTCAAGCTTTTCTTCAGGAAAAAAAAAGTAGAGATCTTAAATCTGGACCTATGGAAATGTTGATTTTAAGGACAAATATGCTAGAGTTGTTTCTATTCAAACCTCCCACTGGGGTATGGGGGTAATAAAACCCAGTCAACAACCTAGTATATATACTTAGGTGTTTATATGAAGTTTTAAAAAGAAATTTTCTACCTGAAATTAATATTTTTGTCAAGATACTTCAATAACTTGTTTAAAATTTTTTCCATTCCTCAGCAGTTCGTTTCTTGAAATGAAAGCCTTCAAAAAAATACTGAGCTGCTGCTACATCTTACTATCTTCCTTGTATGTGTAGATGTGTATATATGTAACATATGGATGATTTAAAAATCCTGTGCACCAGAGTTCCAAAGAGATTGAAACGGAAACCTCAAAAGGTTGACTTGACTTGATAAAGTCATCAATAAAGTTTTTTCAGAGTCCCACTTGGAATTGAGCACTCTCTTACCAGCAGGATATTTCTGCTAGAATCTTATTTACCATATTTCTAAGATTAGAAATAAAGCTGTCTTAACAGCCACAGGAATTTAATAATCGAAGCCCAATCCAAATCAATACTGTGAAAATGGGTATAGAATTCATGTCCTGTAACTAAAAAAAAAAAAAAAAAAACAAGCCTCCATTGAAGACAGAGTGTGGTTTTTGGCAGATCTTTGCTGCTCCGCCTTGTGGTGTGTCCAGATAGTCTTGCCAATGAAAAGTCAATATTAAACCAAGGTTTTGGTTCAGTGTCCCAAAATAATAGCCATGTGTCTCCTTTCAGGAAAGGAAGATGATAAAAGAGAGGCTGTTGAAAATATTCTTTTCTCTTCTTCCCTACATTCAAGCTTCACTCTCTTGCTTAATCATTCATTTAACTTTCAACTCCTTAATTATCAATTTGGTCTCATCAACAACATGCCCTTTATTTCCCCTGGACATGTTATCTAGTCATTGATTTTCAAACAGGGTAGCTGATTAAAATAGCAAAGCTAATCATTTTAATGTTGAAAACCCTGAATGGCACTAGGAACAATCAACAGAAAGGAAGAAAACTGATGAGCTGAGCAATTACTCACATCCTGTTGTTCATACAGCTCATGGAAATAACAGCACCATATCAACACTTATTATGACATCACAGTGTGTCACGAAGGAGTCAAGGTTCCTGGTAAATTCACCTTTTCAGATAGATGTGAGCAGAGGAGATGTAACATGTAGTTCCATTGTTTGTTATCAGAACTGCTCCACGCTACTCATATTCAATGTCTGTGGTCTTTCCTTCTTGAACTGCTTTTCAAATTTCATGGACTGAAATGAAATGGATGAAACTCTAGGTCACATTGCCTAGAGGAAAGAACCCAAGCACCCCAGAGATGATAAGCATAAGAATGAGGTTCCTCTAGTTTTGACTTTACGATCCACTAATTTGGGCAAGTCACAACCCCTCAGTTATGTTTTCCTCAGCAGTCAAATCAGGATAATATTGTCTACCTTGCCCACTTGCCACAGAGAGTGATGATGAGGATTAAGAGAGATGATAGATATGAAAAGATTTTGAAGTTAAAAGCGCTCTGCAAATGTAAGTGATTATTATAACAAAAAATAAAAGGCTGCTGGAGACAACAGGAAAAACTGTCGGGTGGTAGAGCTGCAGGGAACCTGAGACATTGAGTCCAACCCCCTAATTTTGCGATGGGAAAACTTTGACCCCAAAGAGTGGTGAGATGCATAGATAATTCCCTTAATTTTATATAATAATAATAATTAGAGGATTTATCTGACATAGACAGTGTGCTAAGTGCTTCATGTACATTATCTCATTGAATCTTCTCATGTCCCCATGAGGTAGGTGTGAGATTCTGGTAAGTTACCTTCTCAAGGACATATAACTCGTAACTGATAGGATTGTGATTCCAATGAAGAGTTTCTGATACCAAAACTAATGCTCTTAGCCACCTTACTATACTCAGAGTTGTGAACCTTTTTTCTCAGGATGGGTAAGATGCCTAAAAAGAAACTGCTTTCTGTGAGAAGCTTTTCAGCCAATAGATAGAAAACTAGGAGAACAGCAGTCTATTCAGAGTATACTATACATATAGAATAAAAGAGATATCCTATTTCTTAAGAGTTGAGATATCCGTAAGAATTATGTATTCTTCTCTTTGATATTCTAAAACTACTCCCAGGTCTCTGTGGTACATATGCAACATTTATTATTTTACAATCTGTAAGCATTGTCACATAGGACATGTATACTTGAAATTGGGAAGCTTTGATAACGTAAAAATTTCCTATGCCTTGTCATTTTCACATAGACTAGCCAGTACCCCACACCAAATAGTTTTAACTGCTGTGACCAATAAGACTTTGAAGAAATAATAAAGTATAACTTCTTTTCAAATTCAGTGTACATTAAATTTCCAGTTCCCATATTAACCTGGATTCTTAGAATTTCTATGGACCATTACTATGGACACTCTTTTTGTATAACCAGTGTTCCCCCTGTACAAAGGGGTGCTTGTCCTATGCCTGCTGACCGCGCTATATGACAGGTATATAGGGTATGGCAGAAAGCTTGTCTCTAGGTGTTCAGACCACAGAAGACCTACAATGAAGGAGCTGTACCTGAGAGAGTACACATGTGAGGCCACATCCGGCTTTAAGATGCAATTTTGCATGTAGCAGTCCAGTTTTCCCAACACCATTTATTGAACAAGCTAATCTTGTTCCATTGTATAGTCTTTGCTCCTTTGTCGAAGATTAGTTGTCCATAAATATGTGGATTTATTTCTGGGTTTTCTATTCGATTCCATTGGTCTGTGTGTCTCTTTTTGCTCCAGTACCATGCTGTTTCAATTCATGCTGTTTTAATACACAATAGAAT
Source organism: Scalopus aquaticus (assembly GCA_004024925.1). Lineage (NCBI taxonomy): Eukaryota > Metazoa > Chordata > Mammalia > Eulipotyphla > Talpidae > Scalopus > Scalopus aquaticus. Next base: position 51,174 of record PVIJ01004874.1, on the reverse strand, counting down.
ACTATTCAGCATTCAGAAAAGACAAACACTTGCAATTCGCAGCAACATGGATGGGACTAGAAGGGATCATGATCAGTGAAATAAGCCAGAAAGAAAGAGAAAAGTATCGAATGGTTTCACTTATAACAGGAATATAGGGGAGCCAAATAAGAGTGTGACATTCAGCAGGGAAGGAGGGGAGGGTAAGGGCTCAAGAGGGGGGAAGGGGGGGCACGGGGGACTATGGTGATGGCTTCATGGGTGAACAGGTGGTGGGTAACCTATGGGGACACACAATAATGTAAAAGATATGAATAACAACAAAAAAAAAGAGGTGCAATTTTGAACTTTGAATTAATGCTGTTCTGGGATGAGAATTGGGGGCTGTGGGAGGAATTTGAATTATTGGGACCAACAAGGACTGTGGTAACCAGCTTCCATGTTGATTCCCCCCCAGTGATTCTCCCTTCCTGTTATTCATGTCTTTGTCCTGTGTACTTCTACATGGAATAGCACTGATCTCTACATTCAAAGGCTTAATGTACTGATGGTAGGAGGTAACTTCTAGACTAGATCTAGAAAGTCACTGCGGTTTCTACTTTGCTTTCTAGTGAATTACTGGCTCAGACAGAAGCAGGTGACCACATCACGCGGACACTCAGCAACCCATGTAGAGGGCCACATGAAGAGGAATTAAGCCTTCCCACCAGCAACCAGAACTAACTTGCCAGCCATGTAAGTAAGCTATCTCTGAAAAGATTCTCCAGGCTCAGTCAGACCTTCAAAGGACTGCAGCCTCAACCAACATTTTATTGCAACCTATGAGAGACTCTGAGGCAGAACTAAACCAGTTAAACCATTCCTGAATTCTTGAGCTTATGTGAGATAATAAATGTTTGTTGTTGTTTTAAGCCACTAAGTATGGGGGTAGGGGTGAGTTGTTACACAGAAATAAATACAATAAAATAGTGAAACATTCTTATAGAACTTTACTTATTTAGAGATTATTTTTCAACCATAATTTTAGGATCAATGAAACTAAAATGGCTTTAATTTCAAATGCAGTGTTTGTGTGTGTGTGTGTGTGTGTGTGTGCGCGCGTTTAATGAATTTTTATTCAAACATAGATTTTGATCTAATATTTTTCCTTATAGGTATTAAATAAGTATTGACTATTGAATCAGAATATATTTCTGAAATCTAATTATGTCTTATTGTCATCAAATTCTAAAGCTTTTTCGGTTAAATTTTGACAGTTGTGCACTTTTTTTGAAGTATGTAACATAATATATTTCATATGTAGATGGATAAGGGGTACTGATCTTAAGCATAAAGCTAGATGAATTATACATATAATTCCATCCATGCAGCTAATCACTTAGGACAAGATAATAGGAAGTTCACACAGTTTCCTCCCCCGTCTATAACTAGCCACCTTCACCATGATATTTAAAAATAATATCTCAAAACCTCATAAGTAATCATTTCTTTCTTGTTTTGTGGCTTATATGACTTGTAAATGATTACATCATAAAACTTGTGAGGAAAGATTTACTGTAAAATTTTGTAGGATCCTGGTTTCTTGTCCTTCTGAGGGCACAAGGAAAACAATGGAGATTATTAAAAATCCATTCCTGTCAATAGAGAGAAGTGTACATCTTGTATGCTTTCAGAGAAGGTTCATCCTTGTAAACCATGTTATTCAAAGTCATGATGAATAAAAGTAAAAATAGAACTGTGCTTCAAAATACCAACTGGCCAAACATTTTAATAGCAACAGCAAACACAAAATCCAAATGTGCAAACTTTTGAGCAAGAAAGAGAATGAGACAGAGAGAATGAGACTTTTTTTTTTAAATCTAAACACTGTTGAGTATTTGTTGTTATTTTGTTATTTTAACCTTCATACATTAAGGTTGATTAAGTCTGTGCACTTTGTGTTCAGAATGTACTTTAGCTGATAGTTTGTGCTTCAGAGAACACTGTCATTGCTGATGCGGGAAATCTACTTTGAATATTGCAGAAAAATGTACCAGATATATCCTTAACACGTTTTCAAAAGAGGTCCATTTCATATTATTCCTAGGGAAGAGAGAAGTTATAGATAAAATACTCAGTAAAAGCTTGGTGTTTCACTTGAACCATTGTAAATAGCCTGCAATTTAGAGACAGTGGATTAAGAATTCCATGTTGAATTAGAAATTAAAAATAGATGCACTAGTGAGAAATGTATTTAAGGCCCTGCCCACACTGCAGTAAAAATCTTGTTTGCAAAAATTAGGAAGATTCTTGCTAGCATGTTATTAACACAATTTCTCTGGCCAGGAAAGATAAAAATATAGGAGGTTTTTTTTGGTTCATTATTTTAAAAACTTATTAATCTTTTTACTGTTATAATGCAGATGCATGTATTTACCCCTTTTATTGTTTTATAATGAATCAGGTGGAAGAACATATGAAATGGTAACATTTAAAATACGTGATGTTTTCATAGCGTATATATAACTTTGGATCAATGTGCTTGAAGTCAGTTTTCAGAGCAGTCCCAGTGGAATCATAATAGGGACTTGTATAATTATAATACCATTGTCCAGAAAGCAAGCACATGACAAGTTCCTTCCATGAAACACCCCCCACCCCCACCCCCCCACAGGCAGGTGCAAGCTTTTGACTATATTCTCAATTAATAGAGGGAGCTACTACTAAAGGAGCCCATAATCAAGAATCATATGTTCTCTGCGACCCTGTTTCATAAGGGTGATCACTCTCCACAAATCAAAGTATCACAGAGTTTTGTTAATAGATTTCAGAAAACTACCTTTTGCTAGAACATATGTACTTAATCTCTCTGTATATTCTGGAATGCGAAATTCCTTGACACATTGAAATAAGCTTCAATGAATGCATTCACATTTTCAATTTTGGTTCCCTAAACTTTCAGAAAGGATCTTTGATTCTTTATTAGCTCAAAGACAGTGTGGATCAACCCTTGATAATCAATTAATTCACAGTGTAAAGTTGTCTGAATTAATAAACCCAGTTATAAAGTTCCCATTTATGTATTCTGTTGTCTGCCTTTCATCTCCAAAATTGTGACGCACTCTCCATTCAATCATGAAACATGTTTTTCTCTTCTTTTTCATACCCATTTTCTCCCCTCCCTGAGCTGGGTCATGTGCTGGTCTTGGTCTTCCATTGTCTTATCTTGCACTTTTCACATCTCAGTTAATTCCACTTTAGTTGTTTACAGTGTACACAATATCCTCTCTAATTCCGTGTCTCCCTCAGCTTTATTTCAATTTTCTCAGGGAAGGTCTCTCATATTTTTTCCCTTTCTCTTTTGTGATCTCAGAGATAAACATAATGTTGATCACTCTTAGAAAAGAAAATTATGAGTTTTTAAAGTAATATTAAATAAAACATAGAACTATTTCATTTGATTTCTGAATCTCTTGAAAGCACCCAAATGTTTCCAACAGACATTCTGCAACTTGTCACCTAACTCCAAATATTCCTCTAATAAAATCAACTTTCCTATAAATACCAGCACCAAGACTGAGGATCAATACAAAATCTTATTTAGTGGTATTGCTTTTCTGTTTTATTTCATTGCAATTATGGAAATAGTGCTTACTTTTCATTGTAAGTTAAACAACTTCAGTCCTATAATGGTTTGAATGGGCATTTGTGGTCTAGTTTTGACTCTTATTATTCATTCATCCCTTGTCTTTTGCCTGGAAGTGCACAAGAGCCCGTACCTACCCATCCCCTGTCTTTTTCCATCCTGCTATTTTCCATCTAGTAGTCAGTGTGATTATTTAAAAGAGTATCCGGAAATTCTTGATCCCATGGCCTCATACCCTCCAAAATGCCATATTTTTGGTACTTTCACCAGCTATCCAAAGGCTTAATAAAATCCATGACTCACTAGAGCCTAAATATTGTGACCTCATATTGCCACTCCACGCTCTGCCCTCCCGTTCTCTCTCTCACACTTCAGACAAACCAAGCTGTTTTATCTTCTTCTAAAATATGATGGAGTCTGTTTCTGATCTTTAGAGATCTCCCTCCAGATTTACTCGTATCTTGTAAGTCACTCCAGGTTGGATACAATTTTTGTTAATATGTGAGTAGCCAGATGGGTAGGGACTGACTTACATGAGAAGAATCTGATCAAAGAAAAATACGGAAACTCTTCCAATGTAGAGATAGCACCAAAGCAGAGCATGGGTTCCATCTAATAGAGATCATGTGAGCCAGAAAGAAAGTGGGCAAACTACCTTGGGAATGACCCACCGTTAAGGCACTTGGAAGAGGAGACAATGAGGAAAGAGGGAAGTGGCAAGAGGACCCAAAAGTGCAATGGGCTGAGTAACTGTGATATGGGAACTGGAGGAAAAAATGTAGGTGAATTATCAAGGAAAATGTAAGGTTAAGAAGTACTAGAATCAAGGGAAAAATCATGGACTTTGCTGATTTATTACATTGTTTCAATGTGGAAAATGTGATTTGTATTTTAAATTTCTGTTTTAATTAGTGAATTTCTTGGACAACTTTTGGATGTCGTTTGTATACTTATGGAACTAACTTTTTATGCGTACGACACTGTTTTGATTCTTATTTATTCCTGATTGCATGCACAGTAGGAAGAATGTTTGTCAACAATACCATTGTCCTTTAAAGATGTCTATGAAATTGCTGCTTGTAAAAAAGAGAAGCCACAATATTTAAGGAATTTGTATTATCCAGGGGACATTCACAATGTAAGACTCAAATGAGAAATTAAAAAAATATTTTATGCTTAAAAATATTTTTATTACTCTTTGTATGGTTTGGCTCACAGGTCTCTAAAGCTGGGTTAATGTCATCTAAGACATTGCCACAAAACTCTTCTGAGCAGCCATAGACTAAATCATCACCTACTAGGAAAAGAACTACTTTTGATCTCCCATCAGTATTATGGAAGCCCTATACTCAAGTAAAGTTGTAATTATATGTAATTATCTTTTTCATTTTTTCAACTAATTAAAAGTCCTGAAAATCCCCCACCCTCCCTGTATAACAAAATGTATTGTATCTTGAAAGTTTGAACATTTAATTTAAAAAGTCATGTCTATTTTCATTTCCTCTTATTCCTCTTGTTAACAAAAATAGTCCACTGGCTTGAGAATAGAAATGCCACACTTTGAAATTATGTGGTGTTAGTTTGAGCATAAATTTGCTGTCATATTTTTAACATGCATTTTTAAATTCATATCTTCAAGGATCTAAAGTGGTGCAATTTGTAAATTGAAAACAGTATAATTAACACAAAAGGATTCAAAGAACCAAGCAAAACAGAAGCTAATTCCTCTGAATAACATTTAACAAAGGCAGGTAGGAAATATTGCATGCTTACTCCTTGGCAAAACTTACTCTCATATATGTACTCATTTAATTTACTGAATTCTTACATCTGCTGGAAACCAGATTGTTTTTCAAAGGTTACTAATGTTAGAATTTTAGATGACAAAGTCTGTTACAGGTAGGGAAATAGGAGAATTTTACATTTTAACATGATACAATCCCAATTATATGTTCAGAGCATGATTTTACCATCAACATGAAATTTATTTACAAAATGTAAATTAAAATTGGTCATGAAAGAATATCTGATGATATAAGGGGAAGTTTGCGGAAAGGTAGTTTTTGACCTGAGAAAATTCTGAGTGAAAAAACTCAATAGAAATAATAAAAAATGGCCTTTATTGATATTTTTATTTATTGAGGTCTAACTGCATACAGCATACTTGGTTTTAGGTATTTAACATAATGACTCAGTATTTGTATACTTCAGTAAGTCCAGTTAACATCCACAACAATACAAATTTACAGCATAATAATTTTTATTTTTTTTTAGATTTATTTATTTTCTTATGTCTTTGTCGATTACATATTGAGCAGTTTTTTCTTGTGGTAAGAACTTGTAAAATCTAGTGTCTTAGGGCCTCCCTGGTGGCTCAAGGGGTTAAGTCTCAGCACTGTGAAGCTATCCTCAGCTACTGCAGCATGAGTTCAATCCCAGGCCAGGACGCTTCCCACATTGCTCAGGAGACCTCTCATCTCGCCCACTGTTCCCCTCAGCAGTGTACTTCAGTTAGTCTACCTGTCCTGGTCCCCACTCTGTCTCTGGTGAATGCTTTCACCACCCCCACACCTCTGGCCTACACCCCAGCTCTTGTATGCATAAATAAATAAATAAATCTTTTTTAAAAATCTAGTGTCTTAGATTCTTTCAAATACAGCAGACAGTATTGTTTTTTATTTATTTGTTTATTTTAATTTCTGCGTAGAAGAACTGGGGTGTAAGGCCAGAGGTGCGAGGGGGGTGAGAAGAATCACTGGAGACAGAGTGGGGAGCAGAACAGGCAGATTGACTGAAATACATTGCTGAGGGGAGCAGCAGGCAAGGCAGGAGAGGTCTGCTGCACCATGTGCATTAGCTCCCTGGCCAGGGAGCGAACTCAGGCCACAGCAGTGATAGCACTGAGACTTAACCTCTAGGCCACCAGGGAGGCACTAGTATTGTTAACTATAGTTGCTGTGCTGTGCATCACATCCCTATGACTTATTTTTTAACTAGAAATTTGGATCTTTTGACTCCTATACTCATTTTGCCCCTACCTTACATCTCACCTCCCACCCTCTAGAGAACACAAATCTGTTCTCTGAACTATGAGCTTGGTTTTTGTTTGTTTTTAGATTCCACATGCAAGTGAGATCACAAGGTATTTGTATTTCTCTGACTTATTTCATTTAGTGTAATGCCCTCAAACGATATCCATGTTATCTCAAATGGCAAGATTTCAAAGAATGATATCTTGTGTATGTGTATGCAAAAACAAGGTGTGTATATGTTTATTAAAGACTGAAATAACATATACCAAAATGCAACATGTTGGGATTATAGATTATTTTTTTGCTTATTTGCATTTTCTAAACATTCTGCCAAGTACCTCTATTAATTTGGCATTTTATAACTATTTTTAAAACTGTGCCAGGGACTGTGTAAGACAGTGCACTCAAAAGTAAATCAAACAGACACGCTCCCTGCCAATATATAATATTGGCTGACATTTATAATACCCTACTTTAAACTACTCGTTTTCTTAACACAAATTAGCCGGGTTCAAATCCCAGTTTGCCACTTACTTGGATATTTTTATTTAAATTTCCCATGCCTCAGAGACCTCATAATTAATGGAGAAATAATAATAATAATTCCTACCTCATAGAATGTTTTGAGAAATAAGTGAGATGATATCTATAAAACACGTAAATCAGTGTTCTCATCTGGTATTTTGAAGTGTATCATCATCATCATCACTTTTAAATCTCTGATGGTACATTGCTGAGAAATTTCAATGCCTCTTTTTTTTAAAAAGGAGGAGACAGAGCAGTCAAATCCAAAGCATTTATTTTACCAACTCCATAAAGAATTATATGATTTAAGAAGTGGTAGTTATATTGAGAAAAGAAAGCTTCTATTGTGTAATCTTGTGGTAAAGTTTTACCCTACAGATACATTGGTATGTTAATACTTCTATTTCTATGCTCACATAATAGTCAGCACACACCTGACCTACAAGCAAATCAGAAAAAAAAAAAATCCTACACATCTTTAATGGGGGAAGAATAATTTTATTTAATGGACTTGATATATACTGGAGATATAAAAACAGGGAAGAATGCTTTGAAGTTTTAATAGAATTATTTTTATTTATTTATTTATTTATTTTTATTTTTTATTTTTATTTTTTAAAGATTTATTTATTTATACATACAAGTTGGGGTACAGGCTAGAGGCGTAGGGCGGCAAGAGGGTTCACCAGACAAAGAGTGGGGAGCAGAACAGGAAGATCAGAAATACGCTGCTGAGGGGAGCAGCGGGCGAGGCAGGAGAGGTCTGCTGCGCCATGTGGGATTCTCCCCAGTGGGCATCGAACTCGCATCGCGAGCCCTGCCGACAGCTCCACAGCGTAGCGCTCAACCGCTGCGCCACTAGGGGAGGCCCCTAGAATTATTTTTTAAAATGGGCATAAATTTCTACCTTCTTAGCAGATTTATCTAAATGCTGTGCTCTCTAATATGTGGTGTATAGTATGTATGATAATCATGAAAATTGCTTTAAAAAATTAATATTTGAAGTTTCCCAATTTTATCCCAATGAGAATAAACAGTGTTGGGGCTAGAATACTGTAAGAGGCATGTTATGAACCATAGTGGATGGTTTGCTTTTAAGTCAAAACTGACATTTTGCTCATAAACACCACAGAAACAGGACAAATGCTTGGTCATATCGTTGCTAATGAAAATCAAAGAAAGAATGGGTCTGAGAGTGACATGCTATTTATTATTCAACCATTTATCATTAATTACTTAGGCTAGAGTCATAGTTGATGCTCATTCAGCTACTCTCAGTGCGACCTACTTGTGTGCCAGGCATTGCACTGATGCCAGCTCCTCAGTCAACAAGATGAATATGTTCCAGCTTTCAGAAGTTTGCAGTGCAGGGGGAAGTGACCATGTGTGTCTGTGCCATTACTGCTCCATATGTGATTAACAGTAGTCATGCTTTTCCTCTGGGCAATAACAATGTTTAAATTGTTTATGGTGCCATTTGTTATCATAAGACTTCTGTGAAACCCACAAATTTCTACACATATTAGCACTGATAATGGCTGTACAATTCAGACAAATAGTCAGGGTTCAACATAAGGATAATTTTAGGAGAGGATATATGGAGTGGAGAAGGGCAGAAGACAATGTACTCCTAGGCTGGGCATTTTTGCTAAGCTTGCAATGCTGGTATTCATATCTTCAGGCACTGTGCTCATTTCTTGATAGATTTTTAATGGCTGCTCCCCTATTTCCTGTCTCTTGTACCTCCTCCTTCTCCAAAGACATGAATTTGGTGTGTCCACAAATGAGTCAGTCAAAACTGAATCATCATTTGTTTGAACAAAATAAAAGAGTATCAGTAATACTCCAAAGGAACAATGTTGGCACTCAGGTACCATGGATAAAACTACACAAAAGAGGGGCCCTGGCTAACAGAGCAATGATCTCTCCTTAAGCAGCTATAAGAGGTACAGGCTTCTTAATTATTTCATGGATCAATTTTTTATCCTATTACATAGTAAACATTGAGTTTCATGTTCAAAGTTATTAAAAACACTGATGATCTATTTTGTAGAAACTAATACAAGGCAATAATTTATGTATACCTAAATTATCTTCTGAAAATCCTAGAGAACATATTTTAAAAAACCATGATATTTTATTTTGAGTTCATGTCATTCACACCCATAGTTTAAACAGCAATAATATAGTCGTGATTTGATCTACATTTTAATGTCAATTTAGCCCATTTCTCCCACTTCATAGAAATTTAAAGTAATTCAATTGAAAAAAAAATCACAAATAAAATTGATATAGAAGAACAAAGGAATCACCTGCTATCAGCATAGATGTTTCAAAAACTTCTTTACATAAAGAAATTAGAAATTGCAAGAAAAAGACAATGAAAATGAGTGTTTCTGCTAAAGGGCTACTTGAATCTACGAGCTCAGAGTGCTTTCTGAGCAAGTAATTTTCTAGGTAAAATAAGTTATTGTTTATTAGTCATTTGTATTTGTCTTAAACTACCACATTAAAAAGATAATGTCCACTGCAGTTGTGTGGACAAAGTTTAGTGTGCATGCTCACACTAACCACACTTTAATTACATATGCTCAGGGCCTCCCTGGTGGTTCAGGAGTTAAAGTTTCAGTGCTATCCAGCTATAGTCAGCCAAGCCACTGCCATTTTGCCATGAGTTCGATCCCTAGCCAGGGAGCTAACCCACATGCTGCAACAGACCTCTCCTGTCTCACCTGCTGCTCCCCTCAGCAGTGTATTTCAGTAGATATATCTGTTCTGCTCCCAACTCTGTCTCTGGTAAATCATCTCACCCTCCCCACACACCTCTGCCCTACATCCCAGTTCTTGTATGCATAAATAAATCTTTAAAATAAATATAAAAATACACACACACACACATATATATACATGCTGCATATATATCCCATAGTGCATTCCATAGTTTTGCAGATCTATCAGCACTTCATTTGATATCAATACCCTAATTAAAACTTGTATACTATGTGCCCACCCTATCCTAAGTGCTGGGATATAACCATGAATAGGACTCTCAGGGAATGTATATTCTAGAAGGTCTGGGAGTGGGCAGACAATAAAATAAAGAAATACCAGTTAGTGAGAAGTGCTATGATAATAGGAAAATGTTTTGATAGACAGTGCCTGGTCAGTAATTTTAGATTATGTTCTCGAAAGAGGTCTCCCTGAAGAGATTATATTTAAGCCAAAATGCAAAGAAGGTGACAGGTATGTAAACTTCTGGTTTAGATATTCCAGGCAGAGAGAAAACATCGAATGGAACAGTCTTAAAATGGGGAGAAGCAGAGCATGCTTCCCAGAAGGAAGTGGGCAGGGGAGTGATTGTCAGTGAGGTCAAAGGGCTGGGCAGGAGCTAGAAAATAGAGGACCTGAGAGGCAGAGGCAGTGGACCCTACTTTGTTTCACTAAATGGAAACAGGAAATCTTCGAGATATTTTAAAAAGGGGAATGGTGTGATTGGATTTAGGATTTTAGATCACCCTGTCTACTCTGTGAAAAATGAGTTCTTGAGGGGGTAAGAGTGGAAGCCCAAAGCTACTATAAGTGCAGACAGGAAACAAAGGCTGAGGCAGTCTGGTAGGATTAGATGTGAAGAGAGGTTGTTGTATTTAAAAAAATAATTTGGAGCAAAAACAGTAGACGCACCAACAAAATGCAAAGATTCCGTAGCATTTTACAAGGCTATATTTTTCCTGTTTTTTTTTTTAATTTGTTCTTATGTCATGATTAGTGTTAATAGAACCCCAGTGACCTCGTAGATCAAGCTAGTTCATGGGTTCAGTGCCTTCCCAGAACAGTATCTGTGTTGACTCCTAAGGTTCTTTCTGCTTATGCTTCTGGGAAATGAGAAAACTCCTAACTCACCCTCCTTTCTGAGTGGTTTGGAATATTTTTATAAAAATGCATGAATAACTATTTGCCTCTGAACTCTCCAAGGGCAGGGACTGTGTTAAATTTATCTTCTATGGATTGGGCTCAGCAGAAAACATACAATATATTCTTGATAAAATATATGCAATAAATGAATACCATAGTCTGGGTGGTTTATACAACAAAAGGGGTGGCCTGGGAGTTAATTCTCAGCACTATTACCTTGATGACCCACCACCATGGCTACTGCGATGCCTGAGTTCAATCCCCAGCCAGGGAGCTGGCCCCCACATATGGCGCAGCAGACCTCCCCTGTCTTGCCCGGTGCTCCCAATTTATTTTCTCACAGTTCTAGAGTGTAGAAATCTAAGATCAATGTCACAGGTTTTATTTATCCTTCAGGTGCTCTCCTAAGCTTGCGGAGGGTTACCAACTGTGGTGTCCTCCGGTGACCTTTCTCTGTGTGCACCCACACACCCTGGTGTCTGCCCAAATTTCCTCATCTCATAAGGACACCAGTCAAATTGGACTAGGTCTCATTTTAAATTGATCACCTCTTTAAAGATCCTGTCTTCAAATACATTCTGGGGGGTTGGAGCTTGAACAGAATTGGGGGGGGGGGAAGTTATAACATTTCTTTGTTAAAAATACAAGTTCATTAACAATAAGAAAATGGATACTTTTTTAGTGTTGGCTATATGTCAGCTTTTGAAACACACAAACACACATACACATATACACACTCATGCTTGCATAAGATAAACAGTGTTATTTACTGATGAAGAAACTGAGGTTGAGAAAAGAGCTGGGCAAAGATCCCAGAGAGAGTGTGTTGGGGCTGGAATTTGAACCCAAATCTCATGATTTTAAGACCTCTTTTAACAACTATATATTGTTGCCATCTCAGTAGAAAGATGGTGAGTATATTTAATATTGTAACGCATGTAAAGCGCTTGGCACAATGCCTGAGACATAGTGACTCAACAATGTCAGTTTACTTTCCCTAACACTACAGGCTGAAAGGACAATAACATTTAAGTCACCCTTTCTGGCTCTCCTAATTTTTCTGGAATGTCAGTCTGGAATATGCTTCTTTAAAAGATTGGCCATAATGGTTATTTCTCTCGATTCAGTGTCAAATCCTATTCACTATTTTAGGAGATGCCTCTGTGTACATATGAATTCATAAGAACTAGATAATGAAAATGCTTTTACATTTAAAAATAGTTTCCACAATTCTAATGCTTAGCAACTAGCATTAAAGAGGGAAAGAAAAGCACAGTAACATTCCCTTTCCTTTAAAGACCATTCTGTTTATAAAGCCATCTCTAGCTGTGAATACTTTCAATCAGCAGGAATTAAGGCAAAATATAATGAACTCTAAGCTTAACATAGCAGTAAATTAACTATTCAAAATCTCTACCATGCATAGTATTTACCAACTCATAAATGTAAAGGTTAATAAAATATATATGAGGAAATGAAAACTCTCCAAACTAAGAAAACATTCAATAGCTTTAGAAATGCAGTCAAAGAAAATTCTAACCAAAATTTCTTCCCTTGTTATTTCACTAGTTACTGCTATAAATGCTATCTCAAAATGTATAATGATGATAATAATAATAATAATAATGACTTGGTTATGAAATCTTTAATTTATTTTCAAATGTTCTGGCAGTATAATATCTCACGTGTGTGTGTCTGTTTACTCTTTCACCCAAGGGGCAGCCACTTGCCTTAGTGGAGATTCCAGAGATGGGCAGCAAATAATTTATCAGAAAATGCCAATTTTCAGAGGTAACTAGTACAAGTAAGTGCTTTAGCTATCTGCATCTCAACACCTGAGATTTGGCTAATTAGCATACTAAATGTCAGAAGTGGTTTTTAATCTGAGAAATTCATGGTTTATTTATAGGCACATGAATGTTAGAAATGGGCCATCATTGGTGACATTAAAGGTATTCATGGATTGCTGAGGAAATTTAGAGGCGCTTTCTATGCATGTAGGAATCCTGTAGAGTCTGAGCTGTGCCCGCAGGAGTGCACCTGGGGCTGGACTCCTGGGTGATCCTGTGTCATCTCCTTGGGTCCGTGTAAAGCAGACCGTGAGGTACAGAATCCTGCCTGTGGATTGTTGTTTCAACTCGCTTAAGTAAACTCTTGTGCAGATATCGAAGAACACATTGCTGGCATGTCTTCCAGCTTTCGGATCAGTTGCAAGAACTGTTTTTGAACGTGCTTGTTAGTGTTTGTTACATAAATGTGTACATGGATAGCAAAATTGAGTCTGAGGTTTGTTTTTGTTATAAAATAGTAGCCAGTTTATTGGGGAGGAGCCAATCCTTTCCCACGGGAAGTCTTTCAGGGTCAAATAGAATTGAAGAGTTGTGTATTATCAATGTTATTTAGATAGTCCCAACAACATTTTAGGAAGTTCTTTATTTTAATCGTTAATATTCTGTGGAATGTTGAGATGACTTATATAAAAAATTAAGTATATTAATCATCAGGCAATTCCAAATTAATCCTTAATAATGCCAAACATGAGATCATTTAAAGTGAATACTGTCCTTATTTCTCTGTATTCGTTAACAGTCTTTTCCATTTTTCTAGAAAACAGGAAAATGACAAAAATTTGCCTTGAGAATGTAAATACCACATATTAAAGAGAGGCTTTGTCTTCAAGGAGGACAAAGAATTCAGAGAGAAAACTGGGAACCAGTGCTTTAGCCTTAGTTAAATTTCATAAACCATTTTGTTCTGGGTTTGGCAGAGCGCACAGTGCTTTTGCCAATTTTTTTTTTATTGTCATTTAAAGCCACGTGTTCTGTGATGGGGATTTAATGCATATGTTATACATGTTTTCATAAATATTTTTTACTAGTAGAGATCACTGTGCTAAGGGAACCAAGACCAAACATCAGCTCATTATAATACAAGCCAAGGGATTGTTTTAATTAGTCACTCTCTTAAGGTATGATGGAATGGAATTTACCTACAGAGGAAATGAATGTTAGTTGAACTGTTGGAATATATTTATCACCAGTGAGATTTATTAAACCCTGTAATATATGGAAGGCTTAAGAATGTAACATAGGGTCTCTAGACAAATAAAAATTCAGAGTTGGAAGAGGATTTTGGCAAGTTGTAACCTCATTTGGCCTCAGTCTCTGTTTCTGTAAAATTTAAATGTTGATATATGTTGTTATATCCCAATCTATTCATATTAAGATCCACTTTTATTATTCACTCTCTCACCACAGGCCCTATATTTAGAAAATTTTGCTAACCAAAAGGCATGTAATGACTAATAAGTTCTTTCTCAGATTTTTATTAACAAAATATATTAACCATCACTTCTGATCAGTATAAAAAATCCAGGGGTACCACACTGGTGGAAATACTATTGGCCAAAGCCAAAGAAATTTCCACACCGGTGCAAACGCTATTGGCGTAGGTTGACTGTGGTAAAATTTATTATTTCCATCAGGCATTTTAAACATAGGCAGTGCTGATTATAGGAGAATAACTGGTTCCAGAAAAGAGTGATTTAATATGAATCCATGTAAAACTGGAGTCACTCTGCCTTGAAAGGTGAAGTTTAAATTTATGAAAATAAGTTTATTTTATTTCAGATATAGTTGTAACTAAGGGTGTATCTCTACCCAAAGGTATCACAGTGTTAGAAGAACAATGAGGAACAAACTCCCAGTCAGCAAAGGTCATCCTGAATGAATTACAACTCTTGATGTCTTCCGGACTCCACCCCATTCCCCCACCCCCCCCACCAGGTTATAGGGACTGAGGATTTCAATTCCCAGAATTCTGTGAACCTCACTTTCTTAATAGGTGTGTGCTGCTGGGTGCTAGAAGTGGAGCTGAATGGCCATATTGGACTCAAAAGACAAGAAGCTGGCCTTGCTCTCTTGCTTTCCAGCTTCTGCTCACGTCTTGGTCTAAGCTCAAATGCTATTGATGATAGAACGTGTAAATCAATCAATCTCTTTCTCTCCATCCTCCTCACTCCCTTTGTAAATGATTTTTTGTTTTGTTTTGTTTGTCTCCACATGTCTGCTTTTATACCTTCTCCAGAGTTCTTAGGCACACAGGTGAGGACTTATAACCTGGGTCACCCCCACATTTCCTGGGGTTGCCCTGGAGCAATAGAATAATAGAGTGACAAGAATGGTGTTTGTAACTTTTTGGTTGGTGTAATTTTTTTCTGATAAGCCTTCCACTCACATTTAACTTTCTCTACAAGTTCACAAGAAGAATAATTTGGGGGCTGGGAACAGATAGGGAAATGCAAAATAATCAAGGTCCAAAGATCTTCTTAATCCTTTGATATTCAAAACATTTTCTTTTATAATCCCATTGTAAGAGAGTGGTCCCCAGGAAAAGGGGAGGTTCTAGCTTCCCTGCCCCACCCAAGGGAGGGTAAAGCTGAGGAGAGAAGAAAAGGAGCTGGAGAAGAGACTGGAGAAGGAAGGCAGAAGGATGAGAGCACAGAGGAGACCGGGAGGCGGCACATGGAGCAGAGACACGTGAAGAAGCTGCGCTGGCTTCCTGGCCCTGGGCTGGTGGGAACAGATGTGCGTGATAGACCTGTGGGAAGTTAGCAATGGCAGCTTTGTCTTTATTTTGCTCCTCTATCCAAGATGTGCTGGGCCCCTTCTGTCCCTCTCCTATGGGTTCCCAATAGGAGGTGCTTTAGACTTGTGGCAGGCTTTCAGGCCTCAGAGGCCCTGCTGTGGGCCAACCCTGTTTGGCTGGACATTTACCCACAAGGGGATGGGTAACTGTGCTAGGTGCTTGATTTGAGAACTTTATTCTTTGTTGCACACTAATTATATTAAAGTTCCTTTCCATTAAAGATCTTACGTGTTTTGTCTTAATGCAGTGGATGGCAGGACCTATTCAGAATGGGTAGGTTTGGGGGTTCTAAGGTGCCCCCTCTCCCTGCCCTGTAACACCATCATTCATAGGCCACATCTTTGAGTTTAGTTTGCAGTTGATTCTTGCTGTACTTGTGCTGTGTGGGCAGATTACAAGCATCAAGTAACAAAAAAAGAGAAACAAGGTATTGAAGCCAAAGACAGAACTAGCTGAAAGCTATCACAGGAAGAGAGTGGGTTATTTTCTTTTTAAGTGATTGATTTGTGGGTTTTTTTTTTTTTTCATATCATAATACTTTTTTTCTTTTTGTGATTTTATATCCTGGTGTTCCTGCAAGGGGTCTTAGCTAACACTCCTCTAAGGAAAATAACTATTGTCTGTTACCTATCAAACAGTGTCATTAACTTCGCTGGCCCAAAAACCTCAGGCTGGGAACTACTAGGTTAATTATAGTCCTACTGTCCCTAATATTTTATACATTTCGGTACAAGCTTTTTTTTCTGATGTGAAAATTGGTAAACTATTTGCTGTAGATCATACTGCTTATTACTGTCCAAGGTAGGTGTAGAATCTAGGTTCCTAACTTTCTGTTTCTTGACTTAAAAAATTTTATCATTGCAGCTATTTATGATTTCATAAATCCATTTCATAAATGCCTTGTCACTGAATTCTGGATATTACCCGATTACAAGGGGTCTTTGTTTGACTTCTGCCAATTAATCCCTCACAAATTTTGAAAAAAACCAATAATAGGTTTCGAGCAAGGAACAGTTATTGTGGACCACACAGTCGGAGAAGGGTGGCAAGTACCCTGAGCCACACTTGTGGTCTGAGAGTACCTGGGGTCCTGCTATTATGGGGCTGCTTTTATAGGATGGGGTAGCAAGGAGCAGTGTGTTTTAGGCTGGGCTTCGCTGGGGGAAGCGAGATGGGTTGCATGCATCTTCCTGTGTCATGTGTCTCATTAGCATCTTAAGTCTCCTACCAGGGGTGTGAATTTTAGCATGGGTCTCCATCACTTTTAGGGCAGGTATCTGAATAGACATCAAGTTTTAGTCAGTTCTGGAGCCACTGCATGAAAACAGGAGGCCTCTATAGGGTGGAGGGTCTTTTTTCTCACAGGTGATTGGCTGACCTGGGTTCTGTGGAATCCCCATTAGCCTGGGGATCTATAACTGATGTTAGGCCACCAAAGTCTAGGTCCAAATGATTCTATAACTTAAGATACTGCAATTTGATTAAATAGAAATGCTTTTTATTGAAAATAATAATGGGCCTTCTTCAGGAAACCTCATTAGTTTTAAGAGGCTATCTTTAAAAAATAGGCTATGTGCTGTTAATTTTCATCAAATGAAATAAAGTTGAAAGTTCAGCCACTGGCAGTTCAGAATATCACAATTTCGTATAAATCCACCTAGAGAATTTAATTTTTTAAAATGTTTCCAAGACTTCGTTTCACAAAAGTCTAAATTACAACAAGTCCCATATTTTAAGGGGTCAAGATGTTACCTGGCATCAGAGGGGAGTCTTCAGACTCCTATGCTAAAATCAGGGCAAAAGTCCTAAATCAGAGTATTAGAATTTAGACTGAACTAATCGTCGACCTTTGAAAACTACCCGGCATTTAGATTCACCTACAATTATGTTATGGGATATTTCCCTTATTAAACATGAATTAAATATTAAATAGACATGATTCTATTTACATGAATATTTTGAATAGGAACTCCCAAATAATATACATGTTTTTGCTATTCTTTCTAATCTACCTCTATGAGGGACTATTTGAACAGAAACAAAGGAGAAAAGAATCTTGTTCTGCCTTGAGTCACATATAAACAGTGTCACATACGTATGGGCTAATTCTTATCAAATTTTGATAACCTCTTTTTGAAGATTATCAGGATTTTCTTTGTTCCTTTTGTTTTTCTAAAATTCATGGAAAACATATGTTTCCACTAACCAGTAAACCATCTTGCACGTGATCAACTAGAACGTGGAACCCTTCTTTATTCACACTGTTGCAAAGAATGGTCAATGAGAAATAGGGGATTTAGGAATGTTTGAATGACCTCTTGCTTGCTGATGATGCTGTTTAAATGTATTGATAGGATTTGCTTGGTAGTGTAATTGTGGAGAAAATTGTGGACACTTAGAAATGTTTTAAATTAAAAAAAATCACTAATAGATGCACAAATAGCTTTTAATTTTTTGGATTTCAGCCAGACTGCCTAGACTCTTCACTGATCAGCTATATGACTTGGCGCAAGCTTCTGAGCCTGTTTCCACCTTTATAGAATGGGGATGATTTTTTAAAGATTTATTTTATTTATTTATGCATACAAGAACTGGGGTCTAGGCCAGAGGTGCAGGGGGTGAGAGGCTTACCAGAGACAGAGTGGGAAGCAGAACAGGCAGATCTACTAAAATACACTGCTTAGGGGAGCAGGGGGAGAGACAAGAGAGATCTGCTGCGCCATGTAGGTTAGCTCCCTGCCTGGGGGGTCAAACTTAGGCTGCAGTGTCTGACAGGACTTTAATCCCTGCACCACCATGGATGCCCAGAATGGGGATGATAATGAAACCAAGTTCTTTGGGTTGTCAAAAAGATTTAAATAAGCTAATATATATGAAACTGTAAGAATGGTGTGTGACACATGTCAACTTTTATAGTACTGCTAGTGTAATTTTGTAAGTTTATCCTTGTAAATTCACTGATAGCCAAGTAAATGAATAACTTCACATATTCCATTTTATGATTAATTCAGGGGACATTAAAACAAAGGCGTAGCTATAAATTTCCCTAAATATGTGAAGAGCATGGACACTAAATGTGAAAAAGGATCTGGGAAAGTTGGTGGAGAAAAGTACAAAAATATTCAGTTGATTAGTGGTTAAGAAATGGGTATCCATACATCTGAAGAGGTGTGTTCCTGTACCCCCCAATCATCTACAGTGTTGTTGTAAACCAATGCTAAATATTACCATAAGTAACTGAAATCAGATTTTAAAAAGTGGGTATCGTAGTAATTTGGGAGATTTCACAAAATGCAAGCCCTTCTTTGATTGTCTGATGGGGTGGAGCTATGTGTTTATTAAAGCTAGATCCCCAAGACCAGCAGGGTCCACAGCACCTAGGAACTAGTTAGATATGCAGATTCACTGGCCCCACCCCAGACGAATGTGGTGAGGGGCCTGGAAATCTGCATTTTCATAAACCCTCCACTAAACTGAAGTTTATAAACACTGATTTAAAGATCTATCCCTGAGATTCTAATTCTGCCATATGTTCGCTTTCACCTCCTCCAAAGGTTACGGACTACTGCATAAATGAAAATCAACTGTAATTAAAAACAGTACATTTTGGAAAAAAATTCAGGGAAACAGACTTTTTTTCTAAAAGAATATGTATTTTTATTTATGGACAAAGACCTTATTATCTTGATAAATTAAGTCTAGATTTAAAACCACCTAGCCCTATCTCAATAGAAACCAACATAATTGAAAAATGAAGTGCTGTTCTCAAAAGGATTTTTGTGTCATTTTGGTCTACTCTTTGGGCTGAAATGAGTATATCTGTTTTTCTTCCTGCTGTAGCTACTAACCTGAAAGCTCTAGGGCACTTCCCAGGTCTGATCTTGATTGAATATAAGTAATGATAAATGTTCTCAAAATTAACTGAAACAAAGCCTTGTTAGTTAGGAAAAATTAGCTGCTTAATTATAAAGAAGTGGTAGAACTAACATTTTAATTTCCATGGACAATTAAAAAAATAACTTTGTAAAGCCACAAAAAAATCGTTTTTTAGCAGACACATTCTTCTAAAATAAGTGCAGAAAATAGTCTGATTAAAGCAATATTGTCAGATTTTTGTTCTTAAAGAGACAGTTGAAATTAACTCCTCTTCAAGTAAATATGTCATAATTCTTCACAGAGCTTATGTTTTCATTATGTGACATGGCAAATTGCATGAAAAATATATATTTCACCTTCAATCTGGGGGTGAGAAAAATTGAAAATATTTCCTCTAGTTAAAAGGGAATTTTCTTAATTTTATGCATGAGTGTGTGAACTATTATAATTAAAAGACTAGGAGATTGAGAATTTTGAAGACAAAACAACTTAACCTCTTTTGAGTCACTGGGCCAGGTTCCTGTAGAAATGCTAAGCACTCAGCCTTCCAGGGAGAAGATTGGCACCCCCTCCGTGGGTTCTCACAAGTGCACAGCTGATGGCCAGATGGTGACAGTTTGGGGAGAAGCAGAGCTGTCAGCACCAAGAACAGTCAGGTTGCATACAGATGTTCTCTGTGGACTACGCCAGAGGGAGACCTAGCTGAACAAAGATAGAACTCTAGTTGAGGAATTATTTAGAGACAGTTCAGCTAAATATTGGGGAACACAAAAATGTTTCTTAACTCTTAATGTCTTAGCTGGAAATATAGGAAAATGTATGAAATCTTTATGGTCAGACTTGAAATTATGGTAAATGCAGGAAAGGAAATGTTGCTTTAGTCCACTGACTGGAATGGAACAGAGTATCTTGGGAACTTTGCAGATTAAAAACACTAACTGGTCTGTGGGCTGTCGTCTCATCTTCTTTGGATTCCAGCCTAAAAGTTAGCCAATAGGCTCTTCATGCCTCATCTAATGAGACAATCACAGGGATGAACAAGTATAGATGGTGCAATGGGGTTTCTAGAACTGACAGTGTCCTTCGATTCTATGCTACATGCTCAATCTTGCTATTGTCTTGAAGTCTTGCTTTTTATACAGAGGTGAAAAATTCACTATTCAAGTAGACATATGCAAAGGGAAGGGAAGAGGCTAAAACAGAGGGAAAAGGCAGTGAAAGCAAAGCACAGAGTAGTGGTCATTGAATCATAGAAAGATGATGCTGGAAAGAGCCAATGGTTAGGGGAATATCCCTGTTCAGTCTGGCTTGCCTTGGCTCCAAGTTCCACTTAGATGAGTTCTCTTTAGGAGGTTAAATTAGTAGAAGTCTGTGGCTTAAATGGTCACCCAGTCCTTTACAATGTGTAAGTGTACATGTCAACTTTAGCTAAAACCTGTATTGCCCATTCTTTGTTGAGAGCCATAATTGCACCACTGAGCTTTAAAGAATGGGGGCTTCCTGTCTTTTCTTCAGGAAACCTCAGGGAACTGGTCTTTTTAATTCCATGACCGTTGGAAAAATGGCTTCATGTATTGGACCAGTCTCTGAAATGTTCTTTCTTAGCTGCAGAGGGGTACAGATTGGTGAGATTGTGGAGCATGCCCTCTCTCTAGGAACCCCCCTTTCTTGACTGTTGTGCCTGAGAGACAGTGAGGAGAAAAATATGCTTGCCTAAAAATATGTGCAAGTACTCAGTATATGGATTTACTGGGCTTCTAGTCATATAATATTAATGTGTGTATATGTGTGTACAGGGGAAGGAGGATTATACTTAGGGGTTGTGAGTGAGTTCAGGCAAGATGAGAAGGTGAAAGTGTAGAAAGGGTTGTTTTGGGGTATTGAGGACGAATTGCCCTTTTTAGTTTCCTAAACTTAAAACAGGAGAAAAGTCTTGACTCTAAATAGCTATTTGAAATCAACTAATGTTTGATGATGTGCTTAGAAAAGAGTCATACACAAATAAAAGTCTTAAATTATTAATTGAAAAGATCAGACACCCCCAGTGATTTGCTGCACTTGTCCTTTAAAACCTGATAGTGAATCAAGTTCTTAGGAAACACATACACACACACACACCTCTCCACTGTACAATACCTTTTATTTTGAGTCATGTAAGTTACCAGTAATCATACCAATTAAAATAACATATTTTCTTGTGAACCCCTACTCCTAAAACATATGCAATGTTATAAACCAATGTTACTTCAATAAAGGAAAGAAAATACACATTTTTTTAAAAATCAGAAGTCATTTCTCCTTCTTAGATTTGTATTTTTGATAAAAAGCTATTCTATTTCAGCTCCTCTAATACAACTTGTAGAAGGTAATGACAGGTTGCAATTTTAAATCCACTTAGACTTTCTTTCCTCTGAATAATCCTATTTGACAGGCTCCCTTATGCCTCTTTTTCTTGTCATTAAGAACAGCTTCAGTTTGGTCTGAGTAAAAAGTAGATTAATTGTATAGTTCTAGGAACACAACTGCCACATTCTGAGAAATAAAGAAGGTAATTTCAGACAATGGATTTGTCTTTATCAGGAGGAAATAGGCTTAACATTTTGGAGTTAAAGATAATAGTCACCTATTTATATCATATTTGTGGAATATTACATACCCTGACTTCATTTATAATTCCAATTACACAGAGATACTGTTCAGATATTTTTTAGGATCTCAGAAGTTTCACCAGAATTGTATTTTGCTATATCTTTCGAGACCTTTCAAGAGCTGCACGTACTTATCATTTTGAAAAGTTGCCATTTTTAATGAAGGATTTATTTTGGAGTTGACAATTACATTTAATCCTTTGTATAATCATTATATGGTCACTCTCAAAGACTTTCTCACAGGAAAGATTTATTTGTCCTTTTCAAAAGGAAGTTTAAAATATAATTTTGAGGTGAATTAGTTGTTTTCAACAGGCACATGCATTTTAATATTTTTTCCAAAAAACTCAAGTTCATTGAGTATTTCAGAGCAAGAAGAGGGGCCATACTTCACCACTGATGAGAAAAACCACTATGGCATCTGGAGGTTAAGTGAATTGCCAAGTTCACTAAATCAAGCAGTGTGACTTCGGATAAAACTATAGGTTCCCTGCCTTCCAGATGGCAGCAGAGGTAGGAGACCTGTGCATCAGGTGTTTCTGAACAGGAGGAGTGTGCAGGCAATCCTTCAGGAGCACGGCTCACCACCTTTCTACAGGGTCCTTAAGCTGGTAGTAGGTCCAACAAAACAGGGAGGTTTTTGAATAAAATAAGAATCCCCTGTGAAAAGGGACTGTGACTTGCTTCTTGTAAAGGTGTGGCCCGCGGGAGCTCCTACTGCCTGGGCAGTGCTGTCTGCTAAATTTTAGTGATTGAGTAGCAAATGAAGAAACAAGATCCTTTAGCTGTCCTTCCCTTTTCCTTCAGTATTGACTACCAATACCCTTGAACATTTCACCAACCTTTCTTTTGCTGGCCATAGTGCTCTAGAATTCAATAGACTGCCTTGGAGGGAGGCGGTGGGCTCCATTTCACAATAAGGTGGTCTTCCAGCTAGATTCTACCCCCTGCTCTCTGTACTTCGGAGTCAGGGGATGGTCCCTGGATCACTGAATCTCTGAAGCTTGTGGTAATAGGCCACCTGGGGCAAGTGGTTGCTCAAGAGAGAAAGAAAATAGAGAAGGATAGGGGAAGGAAGGACAAATAATCAAACCTCAGGTAATCTCATTTCCCCACCTTGGAGAATGCATATCTAAATAGAAATGCCATGTCTAGATTCCATTTGTCCACACCTGGTTTCCAAAGATTACAGAGGTATTATAAGAGATGTGAGATGTCTTTCTAAGGCTTGCTGAAAAATACGGTCTGGTTATGCAACTTTTATTCAGTGCCTTCCTATTACTCATGTTGTAAAATATTGTCTCTAGGAAAAAGTCATCTAGAGAGAGTTTAAAATCTTTTAACATAAAAAGTCCATCCTGGGCCTCTCTGGTGGCGCAGCCGTTAAGCGCTGCACTCTGGAGCTGTCAGCAGCAGCGATGCGTGTTTGACGCCCAGCCGGGGAGATTCCCATATGGCGCAGCAGACCTCTTCTGCCTCGCCTGCTGCTCCCCTCAGCAGTGTACTTCAGTCAATCTGCCTGTACTACTCCCCACTCTCTCTCTGGTGAACCCTCTCGCCGCCCCACGCCTCTGGCCTGTACCCCAGCTGGTATGCGTAAATAAATCTTAAAAAAAAAAAGTCCATCCTCCTCCTTCCTTAGCTTCTTTTCTAATCAATCCTTTGCCACCCTTGCCTATCACCTCTTGCACATTCAAACACATTCTCCCTCCAAATTATTTGCAGTTTTCTAAAGTTACTTTTCTCTCTGGGTTACACCTTTCTCTTCCAAAGTACCTTCCTAATTATCTTCCCTAATCTCTCCTTGTCTGCCTGCCAGTATCAACCAATTTTTCTTTCAAGATTCAGCCCAAGTTTAAGTTGGAACGCATAAGTTGGCCACATCACTCCAAAAAAATTGAGCATTTTACACTTACACCCCCATATAATTCACTGGATTCACTTGTAAATCAAGCATACTAAGTACTGGCTTTGGGAATTTTAAGCTCACCAGGTGATTTTAATGTGCAACCAGGGCTGAGAACCACTGCTTTAAGAGACCTTATATAGAACCAGGACTTACATCTTCTGTGTATATTGATAACTACCAGCTGTACAGGTGCATCTTAAACCTATTGGTGGGAAAGGGTGTCCTGAACAAACGCCACAAATAAGAGTTTTATGGACTCCATGCCCACGCCAGACCTAATAGAGGCACCAAGGCCTACAAGTCCCATAATGCCATCACCAACGAAGGGAGGATTGCTGGGAACTAAGGGTGGAGTTAAGGAGCCCGGTTTGTTATATAACCAAACGTGAGGCACGGGAGTGGGTTGGCTTTTCATTGGCTTTCAGCGGGCTATTGCGGTACCAGCGCAGCGGAACTGGTAGGACCCATTTACCAATCTATTTCTCTCTTTCTCCCTGGGTTATTCCTCTCTTCAGTTCCCCTTTTTGAAAATAAGCCCTTTATTAACCTTTTTTTGTGTGTGTTCCTGCACTTGAGTATCATTATAAGTCCCTTTAAGTGCACAGGTGAGGACCCACACTCAGGCCGACCCATTTCACATTGAGCATAAACAAACCTAATGGGCAGCTTCAGTTTAACCCCAGTGTGCCCATTTAAATGGCAACACATTTTTCCAATGACTCACAATCAAATCCTCGCAGCTGAGGAAATGAAAGAATCAATTCAGAAGTAGGGGAGGAAGCCTGTTAAGATGGGTTAAGAGGAAGGGAGATTAAAAAGGGGAAGACTTTGGTTGTAAAAGGAGAAGAATATAAAAAGCTAGACATAAGTGTAATTAAAATTTTGTTTATAGTTTGTTTTATGAATTTGGAGATTGACCTTATGTAAAAGGTGATAGGAAAAACCTATTACAGAAGTGCATTGGCAAATTGCCTGCTTTCTGAGTCTCTTCCTTGTCATATTTATCCAGAGTGTATAGGTAATATGACTGATAAAGTAGATGAGCCATAGAGAGAAGGTATACTTGTAGAATTTAAAACTGATTGTAGGGGGAAGGAATGCATCAAGAATGATATCCAGGTTTTCATGTATTTGAATAAAACAAAGAATCATAACAGGTGCATTGACAAAACCAAAGAATTATGAACTCCCAGACACATAAACAAAGGGAAGTTTTTGAGACTAAGGGAGGAAGATGGGAGAGAGAGTCAAAGGGGCATAAAGAATGGTGGTGAAAAAAAATTTCACAAACTAGGTGTAGTTTTCAGGCAATTTTGCTAAAAATGGAAAAGCAAGTATGAAAAACATATATATATATATATATATATATATTTAAAGATTTATTTATTTATGCATACAAGCTGGAGTATAGGCCAGAGGAGTGGGGTGGCGAGAGGGTTCACGAGAGAGGGTGGCGCGAGAGACAGAATGGGGAGCATTCTGAGGCAGATCGACGGAAATACACTGCTGAGGAGAGCAGGGGGCGAGGCAGGAGAGGTCTGCCACACCATGTGGGAATCTCCCAAGCTGGCATTGAACTTGCGTTTCGGCTGCAGACTGCTCACAGCGTAGCGCTTAACTGCTGCGCCACAGATATATTTTTTAAAGTTACACTTTAATTCAAATATTTAGTACCTTAAGCAGTCGCCCCAAATAAAAGGTTTATTTAAACTAAATTATGCAAAATTGACACAAACAGCTTAGTTATGGTATACTCGTTCAATAAAACATTATGTAATCCTATATGTAATATTTACAAAGAGTTTACAATGCAAAATTGTGTTTATTGAGAGTTAATATTGTGTGCTTTGTACTTTGCTAATATTACCTCATTGGATTTTAAAAATTACTGATGAGTTATTCTTATTCTCAATTAACAGATCACAAACATGCAAACTCAGAAAGATTAAAGATTCCCCCCACTGCAGGCAAATAATTAACAATAAAAAAAAATGACATTAGGGTTTGATGGCTTATGGGTGACTGGTGGTGACCTTCACTGAGTTAGAAAACAGGAGAGGGAGATTTCAGGGAGAAAAGGAGAAATTCAGTTTTAGATGGGGCATACTCTAGGTGGTATTTATTATTCAACATTATAAGTCTTTATTGAAGTGTTAGCAGGCAGTCTGAGGGGTGCCTCAGGACCCCAAACTTGCATGCTCTACATGGATTCTGCCATCCACCCCATAAAGACAAAACATACTCTTAGTGTGCAAGACTTTTAATAGAAAAGAATTTAATAAAATTATGTTCACAGAAAGAGAAAAGAAGTAAGGATAAAACACTCAAAGTTACCCATCTCCTGGTGGGCAAATTCCCAGCCAAACAGGTTTGTCCAAAAGTGGGGCCGCTGAAACCAGAACACTTGCCACAAGCCCAAGGCATCTACTAGCAGGGAGCCATAATAAAGGGGCAAAGGGGCCAGGCAAGTCTAGGATGAAAGGAGGAAACTATAGTACAAAATCAAGAAAAAGGTTGCCATGGGCCTCTCTGGTGGCGCAAGGGGTTAAGTATCAGCCTATGAAGCTATCTGCAGCCACTGCTGCACGAGTTCGATCCCCAGCCAGGGAGATTCCCACATGGCGCAGCAAACCTCTCCTGTCATGCCTGCTGCTCCCCTCAGCAGTGTATTTCAATCTGCCTGTTCTGCTCCCCACTCTGTGGTGAATCCTCTCACCACTCCCACACCTCTGGCCTATACCTCAGCTCTTGTATGCACAAATAAATCTTTTTTTTTAATAAAGAAAAAGGTTGCCATTTCATCCTCACATGTGTCTTTCACCACATGTCTCTCCCAAATTTCTCAACATGTCTCAGTTCCATGTGTTTCCTTCCATGTTTCTCTGTGTGTTCTCCAAGTCCCTAGTGCAAGCCCATAGCTGAGAAACAAGCGTGCTCTCTTTTACATGACCCTGCTTCCCAAGTCTCTCTCCTAGTCTTCCTCCAGCTTCCTTTGCTGCTCAGCTCCACCCTTCATAAGGTGTGGCTGGGAACATGGAACCTTCTCTCTTTATGGAAAATCCTCTCTAACAGAAGCATTTTTTGCTAGAGGCTGCAAGGATATTCATTCCTGACTTCCGGAATCCTGCAGAGCTTTGGTGAGGACTGGAAAATAACTCCAATAAAAGAAGAATAAGGTAAGTGCCATAAGAATTATGCAAGACTCTTAAAAGTGTTCAAAGAAGAGAGATTTCTTTTCTGTGGAAATCAGTGGAGATAAGATTAAAAAAGACTTCAAGTAGGAGGTGATGTTTGAGATGACTTGCAGAACTAACCTTTTTATAGGCAGGGCTCCGGAGAACATTCCAGGTGGAAATGTTATAGAAGCAGTTCCATTAAAAAAAGGAGGTTCCATGTTCCCTAGCCCCACCTAATGAGAGGAAAGGCTGAGCAAGGAGGGAAGCTTGAGACACAGAGTGAAACTGGAAGGGGAGATATTTGGGGAGAGACACATGGGGAATGGCCCTCATGCTTATCCTTTCTTCTCTCTTTCTATGCACATTAAACCCTGTTCAAATTCTTTTACACTAAATCCCCTTTGTCTTTATGTGCACAGATGGCCAGACCCCCTTAGAGTGTGCAAGCTAGGGGCCCCTGGGTACTCCTCTCTGCCTACCAACAGAAAAACTGTCTCCACAAACAGCACAGTACTGTGATAGCCCTGGGAGCGCTGCCAGGCTGCACTGAGGGCTCCTGGAGATATGGATCATGTATGTCCTAGTGGTCAGAATCCGATCTAGAAAAAAAGCCAGTTTGAGCTTTGAACACTGGTGTCACCACTTGGTAAATATCCAATCCAGGGCAAATTAATTACTTTACCTTTCTTTGTCCCAGTTTTCTCATTATTTAAATTGACCTAATCATAGAATTGTTTTCCAGAATTGTTTTCTGATAACTGGTCCATAATAGTTGTTTAATAAGTGAGTAAGTGGCAGGAATTACTATTTTGCAGAAGTCTTAAATGCCAGGGTACAGAGTTTCTATTTTCTTAGCAGCTTATAGAAGGTTTTCACAAAGTAACTACAGTTGCAATAATCTGCCAACAATATACATGATGGGGGGAAGAGGAGGTGGATAGGAAGACAGGTTAGAAAGCTATTTTGTAGTCAGCTAGATCAATAACTAATCCTCAGGGTGATGCTACTTCACCAGCAAGCTATGGCATCAAAGCTTTATTTTTGAGTTCTTAGAATATAAGATCTTTTTTAGAAAAAGTTTTTTCCCTGTCCCTCCTGCTGTTTTACTATTGGCTTTTTGCTGCCACTGGCAAAAGGAAAATCAGTGAAACTCCAATCAACTAATGTTACCATGAACAAGAGAGGAACTTGAATATCTGTGGTTAATATGTGGATATAAGCATCTTTGAAAGATTTGGTTGATGTGGGCTGAAATTGACTACATGAACTTCATATTTTGAGTCGTGTGTATTCCGATAATTAACTTTTCTTTGTTCCAATAGAACAGCTGAATCACCATAATGTTCTAAGAACTTCTATATAAATACTTTCCTATCAGTTCATTAAAAAAAGACTAGTAAGCTGGAACTCATTCAAGGTCCTAAGATTTGCCACTGACCAGTCACATAAGACCTTGGACCAGTCATTTAATGTTCTTGAGCCACGTCTGTAACTTGGGGCAGGTAATTGATTCCTTCCTCAATGTCAATGTTATTCTAAGAATCAAATGAAGTAGCGCAAAGAAAAATACATATGTTTTAGAAGCCACGAAAGTCAAGGATTATTATTTACACAAACCTACATCATCTATCAATAAGTCACAATCATTTTAAAATTTATGAAAAACTTTCCTACTTTTTTTTCCTTTCCATCTTAAGATCTGCTTGATTTGTCCTTTTTTTTTTTATTTTTTACAGTTGGCAAGCATTTTATTTCCATATGTGGGCTGCAGTTAGCCTCACATTTTAGTGACATTTTCAAACTATGGTTTCCTGCTAAGTAGTGAGACTAAATTTGTGTTGTTTGCCCGCCCTTGTGTTTTGGGATAAGTGTGGGAGGGTCTAGTTTCAGATTTAAATTATTTCACTAAGGGATATTGTGAAGGGAGCAAAGTTATTTTTCACTCATCTAGTAAAACAATTTCTTGTACAATAAACTCTCATTAAGGGCTGTGCTATAGACTGCAAAGATGATTTAGGAGCCTGAGTCAGCATCTTTACCTTGTGATGCACTGGAAAATGTGCTAGTTTCCATAGGGAAAAGGAATAGAAATTTAAAATGAAATTTTATTGCCCCTTTTTGGTTAATTTCATGTTTTTGCCAGCAAAATGAAGCAGTTACTTCTGAAATATAGACACACAGATGAGAAAATGTGTATAATTACTTAATAAGGGGAGACTTGCATAATTAAACGGAAATTCAATGCATTTTAAGACAAGGGAAAGCATTCCAACTAAGTTTCTGGCAGATAACAAGAAAGAAAAAAAATTGAAAACATTTGAGGCTCTGAAGTCACACTTCTGTTGATACATATGGCGTTAATGGATTTTGGGTCTCTTTGCCTCCTGGTGAGCAGATGGTTTTGTACTTGAGCTTAAACTAGAGGTTAGATGACTCGGTGGAAAAAAGTAATGACCTTTTATCTCAGGTTTAGTTTTGGACCTAATGATTTGTGATTAGCTCTATCAAAGGATAAAGATGACAAACTTTTCAAACATGTATTGTCAGGCTCAGTGTCCTTTAAAGTCCTCATTGATCATATTTGGTAAATATGTATGTATTTTTTTCCTGCCTCATATCAAGTTTTATTATTGTTACCTCTCTTCTTCTGGGCCAAAAGTTGAATCAGATAATCGTGATCAGTCATTGGATGGTCTGCTTTAGTATGTAAAATACAAACAAAAGTAGCACACAAAAAATATACACTAATTTCTGATAGATTTACTAGAAATGAATATTCCTGAAAATATTTGTGCTGCTTGGAATTACATTTAAGGCCTCCACCCTGCCACATACATATTTTATTAGAAATATACCAAGCCCATTCCAAATCCTAACTAACTTAATTTAAAACTATATGTTCTGTACAGTGATTACCTATTACCTATTATTTTTTAGTTAACTAGTCATTACATTATCAGCTTGCACACTTATGAATGGAAGCAGAGCTTCTGTTTGAAAAGCATGAGATGGTTATAAATGAAGTTTAAACTCCAGTTAGCAGAGACATCCTGGGGAACAAATGTAGCCATTTGACTGTTTTCCAGGAGTGGCTCGTGCAGAAATGGTCCCCCCAAATTGCAGACCATTACATTGAAGATTCATGGCTAGAAGCTGAAATGTGTGTAAAAGTCAAGTAGGAGGGACTGATACTTTCCTTTTGGTGAGACAGAGGTGCTAGGAACAAAGGGAGGAGAAGGCTGGGCTGGAACTTAGAGAATTACACCAATAAACACATTCTCACCTGGCTCTCAGGGACTGTGGATGTCAGGGCTCTTTCCACACCTAACACAATTGTTACGAGATAATTCCATATGGAGAAGGAACTCTCACCTTCTTTGCAGTATGGTGTTTACAGAACACTCTGGTGAGAAAGTATATATCATACAGATTGCTTGACTGATGTTATTTGGATCAAGAACTGATCAAAGAGAAAATTGTCTATGATATATTAAGAGCAGAAAAAAAACAGGTTACAAAACAGCATGTCCAATACAATTCTTTTTTTTTTTTTTTTGGTGAAAAATGATTCTATTAAGCTGTATAGCAGAAAGACTATAATGTGACAAAGTAAACAAACACAAAATAAGGTGGAGGGAATACAAATGATTTTCATTTTCTTCTGGCTTACCTAATTTTTAAACTATCATGTTATTTTTAGAGTAAGAAAATTGTTCTTTAAAAAGACTTATGGGATGAAAACATTGAAGTTGAGAAACCATGGAACAATATATGATTACTTATAGATATCTAGACATAAGGGAATAAAAAGCAATTAAAATATAGACATAAAGAACAGAGTACTTATATTTCCTTTCACATCCTGGAACAATACATATTTGAAAAGTGAGATATTTAGTTAGGTCAGGCTATGTGTATTCAAGGAATCCATTACTATGATGTCTGTTAGCATTTAAGGAGGATTAACTGCGGAGTAATGCGCTAAACAAAAATCCAGATCATAAAAGAGCTTATAATATATTGTTTAAAAAAAATAAAACTGCTGCTTTTCTCCCTGAAATAATTTAATTAAAGTAAAAAATATTTCCATTAATAGCTATAGCAAGATGAGATTAGAGCTGCTGCAGCACAAGTTTGATGCCCGGCCGGGGAGATTCCCACATGGCGCAGCAGACCTCTCCTGTCTTGCCCGCTGCTCCTCTCAGCAGTATATTTCAGTTGATCTGCCTGTTCTGCTCCCCATTCTGTCTCTGGTGACTCCTTTCACCTCCCCACACCTCTGGCTTACACACCAGCTTGTATGCATAAATAAATAAATCTTTAAAAAAAGAGTATTATAATACTCAGTGATGGGAAGATATATGTTCACCACTCTAAAGGTCAATCTGGCAACACTTATCAAAATTCTTTAACATTGTGAATATCTTTACTACCAGCTTTTCTACGTCTAAGTTTTCCTACAAAAATGCTTAAATATATGAACAAAACAACCAGGAGAGTCATAGTAACATTGTTTATGGCAGTGAGGAATTAGAAATAGCTTCAGTATGCAATAGAAAAGAACATTTTGCTTTCACGCTTGATTAAATTATAATAATATACTTGATAATGTATGATGCAGGCATTAAGAAGAGCACATGCATGAATGTGTCTGGTAAACATGTTAAACAAAAGAAGCCAGAAATAAAAGAGTATATGCTATATGTCACTTATATCTAGTGTCAAATGAGGCAAAAATAACTGGTGGTTAACTTTGGTTGTGCCACATGACTAGGCGCAGGCACAGAACTTCTAGAGTTCTGTCAGTGTTCTGGGTCTTGGTCTAAGACTGATATATGGGGAATATTCATTTTTGTGATGGTCAGCAAACTGTATGATCATGATTATATACTTTTCTGCAAGTCTATTAAACTTCAATGACATTACCAGGGGAAGTTATGTTAAAAGCATAGAAAGAAGTTCAACATATGTTATTAAGGTCAAAAGTATAAATGAATATAATCGCATTTTCTGTCTTAAAGGATTTTATAGGCAAATAAATGGATGGATGTTTGCAAAAGAACATTGGGTGATGGGATTAATAGATGATTTTTATTTTTAATCTTTTCTAAAACTATTACAATAAATATGTAAGAAGAAAAACATTTTATGGTATCATTATAAAAATGATAATAATATATGTAAATTTACTAAAACTGAGAGCAGAGTCAGTAAGAATAAGTGAATAAGAAGGACTTGGACAAAGAGCTTAGCGAAATCTCTTAGGATTAAGCAACCAGGCATTTTCAAAGAATTGGTTCAAACAATATTTTTCATCCTATACTCAGAATGAAGTATGTGAACATCAAAAGCAAGTGTACAGGGACTGATTCTGTACCACCTGGTCCCCAGGTGATAAATACAAAGTGGTCTGGGCCTCAGTTGCTTGCCTATAAAATGGGCTTAAAATCACCTTGTCTGTATCCAAGAGTTGTATTGGTAAGAAGTGATAGAGAGATATAGGAATAATTTTGAACTATCAAAGATGTATTATAAGGGCAGTTTATGAAAAATGTGCAATTACATGCCCCTTGAATATTTTGTGAATTTGTGTAACTATACATTCTCATTAAAAAACACCTATACATTGAGAAGCTTTCAGAATAACACTTCCTTCTTTCAGACTTTTCAACAAAGTACATTTTTATAAAGAAAAACTGAAGAGAAAATAACCTATTTTTAGCTTGAGAAAATGGAACAATTTTGCAGATCCAAATTATTTTTAAAATTTGTATGATGGCACTCATTCTGTAGTTCTCATAATTAACTAAATATTTCCTACTAGGGAGAGGTGAAGAGATGAGTCCTTTATCTCAGGAAACACGTTTGTCTCAGTTTCTCAGTCTGTGTTAGAATTGTGTTTATTTCCTTTATGGCAGTTATCTTTAATGTCAGATGCACAGTCTTCTAGGATTGGTTAGATAAATGCCAAATAGTTGACAGTTAAAACAGCAGTAAACCTAGAAATGTTCCACTCTACCCACTACCTACACTCTAAGGTCTTCAGTTCATTGCCTAGGGATTTGGTATTGATATGCATTTAAATATTTTACAATGAATTCTATTTTTATTTGCAACTAATGTTTGCAAAGATTGTTTCCATTCACTTTGCGTAGATGACAAAGCTATGTATTTATTGCATAGGTTGTTCAAGAAGGATATCATGGTGTGGTCATAACAACCCAAGCAAATAAATCTCTGTGGCATTCTGTAGAACACAGAAAGTGGTGCCAAAGTGTTGTCTTTAAGCCTGTAATATTGACAACATCTTAGAACTTGTTCAACATGCAAAATATCAGTCCCTACTCTAGATCTACTGAATCATAAACTTCAGTGATACTGACCAGCAATCTGTGTTTTCACAAGTCCTCCAGGTGATTTTGACATTTATAGATATTTGAGGCATACTGCTCCAGAGGATTCCTAGGAGCACAATTGCTGACTTGAGGGATCTAATGAGAATTACCAGTATGCATGGGCTTACTTTGAAGACAACATTGAAGTCTCGGGATAAGTATTCATCATAAACATAGCTTATGTTAACAACTGTAGCTTCACCTTGTAGCCAGTTGACCATTTTGTAGCTCAAAATGGTAGGTCAGATATATTTCTAATTTACAGACAAGAAAATAAAATCAGATAGGGCACAGGAAGGCACTCTCAGAAGTCTGGTATAGCTTTTAACATCACCTGTGAATGTCTCTGTTAATTGCAGTGGAGGTGGTTGTTAATGGTGCCTTTCGATAGCTTTCCGTGGCAAAACTGAGAGTGAAAAACTTGAATACTGGTCTTATTTCCACCAGTGAAACATCCTGGTCTTTGAAGTGAGACTCAATACATGAAACCCATGAAGAATGGAAAAGTTTTATTATGGAAATGTCAGCCCTGCTTAATTTCTCAACTTAACCACATCGATCTGTGTAAAAGAGATTTGGTCGTGCCTAGAACTTCCTAGACACAAGGAAAGAAGGCCTCTTCTCTCCACTGAACTCCAATTCAGTTCACATAAGTTAACTCTTTTTCCTACAAATGAAGTATAAGGTAAAACCCAGCAAGATAACATGAGCAACATATTATTACTCTTGAATTTTCTTTTTACTTTTAAAAAGTACTATTTAACTCATCTATTCACCAAGTTTAACTTATTAGTTCAAATATGTTGGATTTATCTATGTCATATTTAAGCCCAATTGTATGACTCCGAAAGGATTAATTCACTACTATGAGCTTATATACTAAGTGTGAACAAAGTTCCTACCTTGACTCTGGATTAAGAATTGGAAGGATAACTGGTTTTTTTTTATATTTTATTTATGCATACAATACTGGGGTGTAAGCCAGAGGTGTGGGGTGGGGGGAGGAGTGAGAAGATTCACCAGAGACAGAGTGGGGAACAGAACAGGCAGATCTACTAAAATACACTGCTGAGGCGAGCAGCGGGCGAGGCAGGAGAGGTCTGTTGCACCATGTGGGAAGCTCCCTGGCCAGGTATCAAACTCACGCTGCAGTGGCTGTGGATAGCTTTATAGTGCTGAGATTTAACCTGTTGCGCCACCAGGGAGGTCCAGGGTAACTGTTTTCTTAACAAAAATATACACAGAGATAGTTTTAATTTTTTAATAGTGAATTCATTTCAGAATGTCATAAATGTGGTAGTAAGGCTTTGGGACAGTTAATTGTTTTGGCTTCAGTTATAGCTGTAAAAAGGAATAATGGAATGGTCATGAGAATAAGCGTATTCACAGATTTATTTTAATTCAGATTTCTAAGACAGTGCCTCACACTTGGTAAAGCACTCAAAATGTTAGCTACAACTGTTATTTTATAACTGTAAATGCTATCCTGTGTTCAGATGAAATTAACTACAGAAGGTTGAAGTCATTGCAAATGGACCAACTAAGACTTAAAATTTTAGTAGTAGAAAATTATTCATAATGAAGATCATTACCTCATCCAAAGGTACTGCCATTTACCCAAGGAAATAATATAGTAAAATGCATGATCTTAAGCATCATCCTTTGAAAACATTAAACCTAGGTAAGTTTCTGATAGACAGTATCTTATTGGAATTTAATTTATGTGTTACAAAAACAAGAACTACTTTTCGTCCCTTACAATAATTTTTAATTCACAAACACATATAGGTCATATTTAAAACAGAATAGCTTTGGAGGGATTACTTCATAAGGTATTTGGTATTTATCCAGTTGGCCAAGGATGTGAGGAGTTCTTGTTTGGTTTGGGAAATACACAGCAGGATTATGATCCCAGGGCAGAGTGGTGTCAAGATCTGTTTTTCTTAATTCAGTATAATTCTGTAATAGGTCTCTCTTATCGAAACAATGCACAGATACATGTCAGTTGGATAGTCATAAAATGTACACATCAGAAAGGAAAACAAAACAAAGAGGCCCTTTTTATTATAGCCTGTCTCAGTAAATCCTTGTAGAGATATTGACATGTATTATATGAGTAATCATGTATAGCTTTACAAATGAACAAACTGGAGCATCGAGGATTTAGAAACAGTGAGTGTGAGAAACCTTACTGAGAACTCATTATAAGTTTTGCAAATGTGATCATGATCCTTTCTAACAAGTGCCAAGATGGTGAAGTGTCCTATCTTGGGACAACTTTACATTTCACTAGCAATGAAGCACCTACCTTCCTTGCCCCTACCCGTTCTTCTTTCCTTCCCCCCACCCCTCCCTCCCTCCCTCCATCCCTTCCTCCCTTCCTTCTTCCTTTCTTCCCCTCACGCCATCTCTCTCTCTCAAACAGGTGATAGTAGAACTTTAAAACTTATTATTCAGAATTTCTTACCAGTATATCACAACAAATTGGTCTTCGGCTTAATTTTACTGATCTAGAAAAGCATTACTGATTCTAGAAAAGCATTAAGGGTTATGAATATCCGAATTTAGAAGGCAGAGGATAAACAATTTGGCCTAGGCATCTTCTAATTTGGCACTTGAAATCATGACAGTGGGTTTAAGCCTTGGCTTTCTTCCTGATTGAGCACTGAAATACTTGTGTTGAATTCAAAGTATTAATGTGAAAATCAAATAGCTAGATGGGTAAGAAAATACTCTCAATTAGGAAGTACTACATAATGTTAACTTTTGCTCTTATAATTTACAATCTGAAATCATAGTAATACTAGTTAATCTCTTAGAGAGGAAACTTAACAAGGTGCTGTTATATAGACCTTGGTATGAGCAATATTATATAATTTTAGTTATCTCTATTTATCAAGTAATATACATTCAATAATATTACCACGTGACCATTATTCATGCTACCGTGTAATTACCGAGCAAATATGTATTCAATCTGACAGAAACCTAATGGAGAGTTCGACCTTATAGACTAAAACTAATGATGGTAGCTATAAACAGTGACAGATTGGATGGCAATTCCTGTACAGTCTCAATTTGCAATTTTGTTTTTGCCAGAACTCATAAGTTTTATGACCAATAATATAATGCAGTCCAAAGAAAAAACTTGAAGCAGTAAGAGCCATTTTCAAGGGCTGTCTTACAAACCCCACAGTGTAATTACTGAACTACAGAGAACAATTCCTTTCTGAAAGAACGCAGTGGGAGGGGCTGTCTATATTGTTGCTATTATTATATTAAATATGGGGAATATGTATAATACTACTTGTTCCAAAAGGGACTAGTATGAAAGCTGTTGTTTGTGTGTAGCCAAAAGTTTGCTTTATACTATTCATAATGAATAATAAACAACCTATGAAAGAAACTCAAATTTGGGGAGTGACTCAAGTGTCAAATGTTTAACAAAGGTGTGGTTTGGATTAATAAATATTGTTTGAGGAAGTGCCAATATAAAATATCCTAAAACAGGAAAAATCACAGCAAACTTACTTTCAGTTTCTCAAGTTACAGACTCTGGAATAGAGACTGAAATGCGGTTGAACTAAGAAACGTACAAATTTACTCTTCTATTATAAAAGTTATAGAATTATATTATTAAATAAAACAAATATCACCAGTTTCATTTTATTTTTTGTTTTCTAGTGAACTACAGAAATAGTCAAGGATTATTTCGCCTACAGGTGACACTGAGCAATTAATCTACACAGATACAACATTCTTTTGTTTTGCTTCCAATTAGTCTTAGTTCTTTAATTAGATTTAATATGGTTGAGAATACCACTACCCAGAAACATTTCCATGACATATTCACAAACAAATGGAAAACATCGCAGAGATAAAATTTCACTCAACTGCTTATTCCATTGGAGGCAAAAAACTGATTGAATTTTTTGAATTAAAAGTACAGAACACAAGGGCCTTCCCGGTGGCGCAGCGGTTAGGCGCTGCGCTGTGGAGCTGTCGGCAGCGGTGACGCGAGTTCGACACCCGGCCGGGGAGAATCCCACATGGCGCTGCAGACCTCTTCTGCCTCGCCCTCTGCTCCCCTCAGCAGTGTATTTCTGATCTGCCTGTTCTGCTCCCTGCTCTGGCTTTGGTGAACCCTCTCGCCGCCCCACGCCTCTGGCCTGTACCCCAGCTTGTATGTAAAAATAAAAAATAAACCTTAAAAAAAAAAAAGTACAGAACACAAAAAGCAGCAATAATTTTAAAGTCTGATGAATAGTTTCACTAAAACTTAAACACAATATAGAGTGAGATATGTGTTCTTTTTAGATCAAAACCCTTAACTAAAAGATCTCAGCTCCATGGTTCATTTTACATCTGAATTTTTTGTCTTTTAATATAGTGAAAATAACCCCACCATCTAGTTATTGTCTACCCAAACACCTGGGTTTATTTTCTTCATAGCACTTATACTATCTGAACTTACCCTGTGGTATCCTTACCAGTTACTAAACAATCAATCTTGTCAGCTGTGTTCACAAAGGGATCCCCAGTACCTACTACTGTAACTGGTATGTATATTAAGACTAATATAATATACCCCAGGGGGTATATTAGTCCGGTAAATATATGTTATTGAGCTGACTGAATGAGTGAATGGGTTTATCTCAGTTAATGAAAATTAAGGCCTCACCCCCACAGTTTATGAACACATAATATGTGTAAAATACCCCCGGGGGGGTACCCTGGGGCCCCCAACTTGCATGCTCTGAAGGGATTCTGCCTTCCATCTTGTAAAGACAAAGCATGCTTTTAGTGTGAAAGAACTTTAATAGGATGCGCGTGCATGGAAAGAGAAGAGAAGAAAGGAAAGTAGTTTCTTAGTAAAACACCCAGTGACCCCTCCCAAGTGGGTAAATGTCCACCAAACAGTATTGCCCAGAAGTGGGGCCTGTGAGGCTCAAAAGTTTGCCAAAAGTCTGTAGAGTGGTTACAATCACAGGCTTAGGAACCTGGAGGCCAGAATATGACCTCTGGCTCTTTCATTTAATAGCCATTCAATTTTAAGAAGATTAAACAACTTTTTTTTAAGTTTCCTCATTTGAAAAATGGGGGATAATAATAGAATCTTCTTTTTAGGGTTGTGAAGGATAGTTGATGCCTGTCAAATCCCTGGAAAAGTGTATGGCCTATCAAGAGTAATGAACAAAAAGTTCTCAATTATTACCTATCCCAAGAATGGTATTGAGTACAAAGTTAGTTAGTTCTCCTGACAAATATATCAATTATCTTCTCAGAGAAGTTTTGTACCAACTGTAGTTGGAGCATATGATTTTACACATATTTTGTGTTCATACACTGCGGGGGTGAGGCCTTAATTTTCATTAACTGAGATAAACCCATTCACTCATTCAGTCAGTTCAATAACATGTATTTACCGGGCAATAAGCTACAGTATTTCTAACTTTATCTAGAAATTGGGAAGAAACAATAGCATCTAATTGTCTTGGAGGGATAATGAAAAAAGGAAGACCTGGGTACCAAACCAAGATCTGGCATATCTCCCCTTGGGTTACTCTCTTCTGAGATAGGTTTGAGCAAAAGAGAAAAAGGGCCATTTCCACCATCAGTTCCCATGGGGAAAAACCTTCCAGGTAAAGAACTATCAAACCTGGGGGCATCTGAAGATACTGACATGTAGATCCTGAGTCATTTCTTATTCAACATTAAGTGACTGCATAATGTGCTAGGATAAGTGCCAGGTTCTATTTCTAGAACTGAAAACAAACACAACAAAGCAAGACAAACCCCAAAAGACTGCAACTCCCCTCTAATTCTAAACTGCTTAGAATGTGGTCACACAGAGAGTAGTCATGGACATATATTAGGGAAAACAAATCCAGCTCTGGGAGAAGGGATTGATTTCAGAAATAAGGAGGTGGGGTTAGCTTAGCAAAGGGATGGAAAGGGAAAACTTGCAAAAAGAAGGACGTCAAAACCCAGCTGCCAGATACAGCTAGGGGGGTTTTGAAACTGGACATAGTTCAGGACCAGCTGGAGTAGAGAGACTCCTGAGGAGTCTTCCCCTCTCCTCCAAACTTCCTCCTTTTCTCCCAACTCTCCATCTCCCCCCTCCATCTTGCTCTCTCTCTCCCTCTCCTAGAATTTTTTTGTTGATTATTTTTGCCCTCAGAGATCTAAAAGTAACTGCTCAAGGGGTGGTGCCCAGGCCCTAGGACTTTTAAAAGCATCTGAGATGCTGCTTAAGTGCACAGCAACAAAAAACAATGGAAAGTAAGACCTGCCTTGATTACTACAGAATGGAACTTAGCATCTCTAGGGCAGTAGGATGACCTTGCAGGTTTCTGTGCTCCGATATAGTCAGAGATTAGCTAGATAGAAACAGCAGTCTGGCTGACCTGTGCAGAACAGAATTGTGGTAGGCAAGACCAGAGGCAAAAACCATGTAAGGGGCTCATGTAGTAATTTGAATTCCTGCCTATGATTTTCCTCATTGTGTCTGAAACTTGGCCTTTTAAGTGTAGCAACTACTTTTCAGAAAACATAGATTACCTTTAAGTTCTAAAACTTGAAGGAAGTCAGTGAAGTGTGAGCTCACTTGTACACACAAGAACAATCATTTAAATAAGGGTTCTTTTCCCCAGATGATTTCAGCAATCCAAAGATGCCTCAAATTGGGTATAAAATTTTTACCTGTCTGAGCATGGGTATTTTTCTAGAATGGTCGTCCCAGTTCTCTTTCAGCAAGAAGGCTGTGTGACCCCCAAAGTCAACAGCACCTTAAGAGGAGCCCATGAGGACAAGCAGTAGCTGAAGTGGGCATATTTGGAAATTTTTTCACTTCTAATATAGTTCTAGTATAACTTTAAAAAAAATTGTCCCTTGAATTTTGTTGTGTTTTCTAAACCTGACAGAACATCACAATCATCTGAGATTGTGGGAAGTACACAGTTTCACATCTCATCCCAGAAGTATTGAATCAGCATTGACAAGGGAGCACCAAAGTGATTTTAATTACCAGTCAGGTTTGCAAAGCACTAAGACACTTCTTTACGTATAGTACAAGTTTTTACTGAAAGTCTCCAATGAATGCTTTGTTATTTTGAATCTTCATTATTCATGCAGAAAAACTGAGCCAAAAGCATTCTTTTTAAAATAACATATCACTAATTCTATTACTATATAGCAATATATTCATATAAATCATATAAATAATTGATTTATAATTCTGAGTTGGGTGGCTTTTTTCATTTATATTGCTACCCTCTTTCCCTATCAGGCATTATCATTCAATCCTCTTTTAATAGTACTCTTTCTACTTAAGATTTTTGTGCCAAAGTGAAAATAATCCTAAATAGTCTTATCTCAGCAATGGAAATGAATGGATACTTTTTCTTCTTTTTTTTTTTTTTTAAGAAAGAGGCTTCCTGGTTGGGAAAATTATTGTCACTCTTATTTGAATCTGCCTCACCCATGAATAGCCTTATATTTTCCTCCCCTTATGCTATCATCTCCACATCTGGTATCCAATGCCAGTCAGAAACAGCATGTTATCAACCACAAGAAGAAAGAAACAAGGCTCTTAGAAATCTCATATCTCATTTACTGTACTATTGAAGGCGTGTCTCAAATGTCTGAAAAGCTGTAGATGATTAAAAATGAAATGTAAGAATGTGTTGTTCTCGACAATTATGAAAGCAGAAAGGAAGCCTTTTGTATTTTGTGGGGCTGCACCTCTCTCCAAGGACAGTTTGGAGTGGAAGCGAGAACATTATAATCTTTAGAAGGGCAGATTAGGTGGGATTGATACAGTATTTGGTACAATTGCTTGTTCCATCAGATTTAATAATGTAAATTTGACATAGTTATGTTTTCTGAATGACAGCAACACAATTACTGTTTTGTTGCAAACTTTCTAAAAGAGAAATATTTTAAATAAATTCCACAAAGATAATCTATACTGAGAAAATCTGATTTTTAGAAAAAAATTTTTTTTCTGGGAGTGGGGCTAGAACCCTCTGGCAAGTTTTCTTTATATCTATTTCTCTTTCATTTGTACTTTGTTTTCTCCCTTAGCCCCATGTATTGTTTCTTTTTTCACATATCTACATCTCATTGTTATCCTTCTTCTCTTCTGTTGTTTATCTCAGCTTCCAAGTTGGAGTCCAGCAGTTACAGCTCTGTGGAGTTTGGCAGAGAATAGCAGGACCCAAAACACTGTATGTTATTTGGCAAAGTCAGCCACGCAAAAGGAGTGACAGGGAGCTGGAAGTGTGTCTAGCCTGTGGTTTCACTTCTCAATCCCTTACCTTCCATGTACTCCCCGTTGGAATTACTTTGCGTGACAAAAGTTCTCTTCCCACTAAACTATTTTTCTTGTATAGTGTGTACTTTCTTATTGTGTCTATAATAAGGTGTTGGACCATTTTAGGGTGGATCTTACTAGCGAACAGACTAAGGGATACCCTGGGACCCCCAAATTTGCACGCTCTAAAGGAATACTGCCATTTGCTACATAAAGACAAAGCATACTCTTAGTATAAGAGAACTTTAGTGGGATCAGGGGCCTCCCCGGTGGTACAGGGTTTAACATCTCAGTGCTATCAAGCTATTGCCAGCCACCACTCCCTAAGTTCAATCCCCAGCCAGGGAGCTGACCCACATGGTGCAGCAGACCTCTCCTGTTTTGCCCGCTGCTCCCCTCAGCAGTGTATTTCAGTAGATCTGCCTGTTCTGCTCCCTACTCTGTCTCTGGTGAATCCTCTCACCCCACTGCACCTCTGGCCTGGACCCCAGTTCTTGTATGCATTAATAAATAAAAATAAATCTTAAAAAAAAAACTTTAGTAGGATTGATGTGCATAGAGATAAAAGATAAAGGATATAGTTTCCCAATGAAATACCCAAAGTCACCCATTCCCTCATGGGTAAATGCCCAGTCAAATATGGCTGACCCAAAACAGGGCCACGGAGCCTTCAAACTTGCCACTAATCTAAGGCACCTTCTGGCAAGGAACCATAAGAAAAGGGCAGAAAGGCCCAGACCAGTCTGGGATGAAAGGAGCAAAATCAAAATGTAAATCAAGATAAAAGCTGCCATTACCAGCCTCCCCACATGTCTCACCCATGTCTCTTCCAAGTATCTCTACCTGTCTCAACTCCATGGGTCGCTTCCATGTCCCCCCAGTCCCGAGTGCCATTCCAAAGCTGAGAAGCAAGGGGGTCCCTTTTCTCCAGGTGTCTCCTTCCCATCTTCCATACCTTCACCTCACCCTTCAGCTCTATACCTTACTAGGTGGGACAGGGAACCTGTCCCTAAAAGGGGAGATTCCTCTAACAATCTTGGCTGTGAACTAAAATACTATAAGAAATAATCTGTCAGTAGAAGCTCAACAATTTTTAAGTTTGTTTGAAAGAATGTCCTTCAAATTCCAAGCCTACTTCACCTCTTATGTCTAATCTTTACTCTCCTACATTTAAAATAGCACCGCAAGAGTAAAGGTTTAAGGACCGCCCAGTGCAAAAAAAGCTTTCCTCTGTAGCACTGACACCCTATGAGCTTGCCTTGACCTCCCCGCACTGGAGACACTTTTAGTTGTCCAGACTGGGTGGGCACAAATGGCCTCTAGTGGGTAGAGGCCAGGGATGCCACCAACCTTCGTGTAGTATACAAGGTTAGCCCTCTCCAGTAAAGGATTGTCCGGACCCAAATATCCCTAGCACTGATTGTGAAACCAGCCTTGTTCCACGTCAACCATGCCCTGCTACACGATCTCTCAGTCCATGTGCAGCAACAAGGAAACTTGTCTGTGAAACTCAGTGCTGACTCAACGGATGACAATTGTGCTACCGTTGGGAAAACTGGCTATGCTTGTTAAACTTGATGTGTGTTTATGTGTCTGCCAGATACTTGGTTTCTAATGGAAAGTGAAATGGAGTCTGCTAAGCAGGGACTGGGATGGATGGAGCACCACTTACTTAAATAGCATCAGCCCTGGTTCCGCCTTGGGTTAGCTGAGGAGCTTGAGGAAGTCCCCTCACTGTGAGGGGGCCTCCATTTTCTCCTCTGTCAAATGAGGGTTTGAACTCCTAATTCATCCTTTCCTGTTCCAAACTTGCAGAATGACTAGAAAAAATGCCTTACAATCAAGTGGGATTGTTAAAGTTTAAACTTGGCATCTTCTTAATCTGTAGTTCTCTAAAACTTTCTCATCAGAATATTCATCTTTAAATATCTGGACTTAAGATTTATTGTTGGGAATGTGATTTATAACATAGGAGACCACTGTGTTAAGATGTTGCCCCTCTGTGTGTGCTTCTTAGAAAAACTGAGTTTGTCTGCTTACCTGGATGACCCCTAAGGATTTTTCTAACAGAAGCACAGCAAACTGGCTGACCTTAGTGCTGTCTGGAAATGACAGCGGGGTGGAGTCAGGTCTAAGAACCACAGGGAATTATGGCCTTGGTAATGACGTCAGTTCTTATCCTATACCACTCCCTTTTTTGAAAACTCCCTGGATCAATGGGACACTGGTCTGACTCATCAGTGCCCAGAAGTTTGTCAGGGAAGAGGAAAAGTAAAGGAAGCAGGATTCAAATATTGCTGAATGCTTGAAGCATACTCATGCTTTACACATATAATCTGATTTAA
Source organism: Scalopus aquaticus (assembly GCA_004024925.1). Taxonomy (NCBI): domain Eukaryota; kingdom Metazoa; phylum Chordata; class Mammalia; order Eulipotyphla; family Talpidae; genus Scalopus; species Scalopus aquaticus. Next base: position 6,791 of record PVIJ01004874.1, on the reverse strand, counting down.
TCATCACAAATACCTAATGAGGAGTAATAATAACTTCCCTTTAATGCTAAGACACTGAGGCTCAGAGAAGTTGAAATATTTATAAACTAAAAAAAACCTGAGTCAGAGAGATTTAAATAATAATATGAATTTGTTAGCTCACATAACTAAAGCATCTAGAGTCAGCTTGGTCCACAGCCTTAACACATCACCACTGCCCCAGTTTCTATTTCTCTTTTGTATTTTTTCAAGTGTTGGTTTTGGCTTTAAACAAAGGGGCCTCCCAGAAGCTATAGGTTTTCCCGGGGGGATCTCTTTCCTCACTGCTTTGGAGTAGGCTGTGGCTCCCACATAAGGCCTGGGGTTCGTGCTCTCACACTGACCCTCTGCCTCACATATTTCTCCCTAAATTCATCACCCTGCATGAAGGGTGTGAGCTGGTGCTGGGAAATGTTGATCAAAAAAGGAATTGATCGAATTCTTCAAAGGATTAGCTGGGTACTTTTGGTAAGAAAACTTGGAAGGACTCAATATTAAGGAATAACTCTGAAGCCCACTAATAATAGCAAATCACCAAAGTACCTGGTGTCTTTAGTACAAAATAATTTTTAAACAAATCTAAAAAAAATAACTTTAAATTTAAATGTCAATAAACAAAAAGATTATTCTTAGAATCTGGACTATTAATCCAATCACATTCTAGAAATGTCAGAGATTTTGTATTAGTAATTTAGAGGTTTTTATTTAGTGTTATTTTGAAGTTGGTCTAGATAAAGCATGGAGACTATACAAGAGTTTCACAAATGTGTTTTTTCATTCTCATCTTACTGGACGTAAGAGGTAGGAATCCTCATGAAAAGGTAACAGAATGTGTTGGTTCTCTGCTTCCAAGCTCTAACCATCTTGGATTGGATTATAAGAAAGAATCTAAAGGACCACAGCATCTTTCTTTTTCCTCCAACACTTCAGAAATCCAAAGACGGTTTCTCAAAGATATTCCATGTGTCTTTATGAAATATTTCTTCATGGTTAATAAGACAATTCTTAAACAATTTGAGTCAATTCCATTTGATTTAAAAATAATGAAGCTAAAACTTTTAAAAAGAAGGCTGCATTATCCCACCTATTAAAGATATCTTTCCATAATATAAAATACAAACATCTTTAATTAAGATTAAAGATTCCCTCACTTAGTTGGCAGGAGATTGAGCAGCAGACATTTATCTTGTAGAAACAACATCATGGCATGTGGACATTAAACTTATTTGTCCTCAGAAAATAAAGGGAAGTCAATAAAATTTAATCTGAAACAGTAGAATTAAATAGTTGAATATTGGGCATTTCTCTCTAAAGAAGGATGTCAGGTAAGAGTGAAACAGGTTTCTGACTTCCATGTAACTGGTGATAAACCAAAGTAGACTTTGGTTACCAAAAAACCAAGCCCTCTGTATGGAAAAATATATGATCCTTTCAAAAAATTACTGTTTTGCTAATTTAGAAACCTAGGGAAAATACTGTTTCAGAAAATATTGCTTGTGAAAAAATTAGCACAAAAAATTCAAATTTTAAATTTTGGGCTTACCTCAGAATACCTTTAAGCCACAAAAGCTGAAATAATTAAAGAACAAAACCAAACAAAACATCCTTTGCAATTTTAGCTTTTAGAACAGAAAACAGACCACAACACTGAAATAATAGTGGATCTTCTTTGTTGACCTATTTAAAAACAAGTGTGTGGGCGGAAATCACAGTCCTCTCCTACCACTGGTCTTCTCGTGGGAAGAGTTGGGGACAGTTCGGGACATCACAGTTTGAATGACCAAGATGTTGATAGCGTATTGAGAGAGGAGTGATGGTTTGATGGTGAAAAGTCAAAATGAGGACTTGTCTGCTGTCTGGATTTGTTTAAGAAACTTGGTTGTTTAACCTAACAAATGACAAGACTTCATTTCTTTTCCCAAATATCCAAAAGGAAAAAGCATAGAACTAAAGATTCTATTCTCTAACACCTAAAAGAAAATCAGAAGCTGAATGGAAAGCGACTAAGTACACAAAAGATAAAATCAGAAGGTCAGAGGTTCAAATACCTGTTCTACCTCATTCTAATGGTATAAATTTGGCAAGATATTTTACCAGTCTGAGCCTCAATTTTACTGACTGATAATCTGAGAAAATGACATCTAACTTACAGGGTTATTTTAATGATCTGATGAGTCAACACAGCAAAAAGTTAAGTGTGGTGACTGCCATCAATTAGTATTCAACAAATTTTGTGCAATAGTTGCTTCATAAATCAGCATACTGCCACTTTATCATTTGTCAGTAGTATTAAATGATAAAAATTACTACTTTGGAAGTAGTAATTTGAACCATTACTTAGGTATGCATGTAACTTCTTAAGGTGTAAGGAAGATGGGTTTGAAGTCATCTGGCCTGGATTTGCATTTCAGTTTAACTTTACAAACTTTTTCTTTGGATAAGATGTATAATTTGTATGAGCCTCAGTGTTCTTACCTTAAGTTAGGATAATAATATCTCTTCCACATTTTTTTTTTCTAGATAATAAAGAACATAATAATACAAACAATATATTTTTGAGCTTATACTCAGTGACAGACACTGGTCTAAATGCTTTACAGGGCACTCATTTACTTAATCCTATGTCAACAGTAGGAGCTTATTAGCATTATACCCATTCTATAGATAAGGAGACTGAGGTAAACAAAATTAAGTTTACCTAAGGTCACACAGTTAAATAGGGGCAGAGCCAGAATCATGTGCTTGGGCGAGTCTAGTCTTACCTTTCAGAGTGCCAATTTGTGATTTGAGATCAGACTGCCTAAAATGAAAGATTACTATGAAAAGAACAAAGTCCTGTGCTCACCTCTAGAAATTAAGAGTAACCTGGGTTGGAGTTAGAAATTCACAACTCTCCAGAGATCCTGTCACACAACTGGACTTGCTAACCAATGCTATATATAATTTTAGATGTCTTCCAACTAGGAATTCCAATGATTCTTTAATTTTTCTGAATAAAAAAGGACCATTGGTTGTTTGGTCTTAAGTTTTCCAGCTTTCTGTCATGAATATCTTCTTCAAGTGATTAGGGAGACATAGATCTGTGAGTGGACTTTTTTGTATTCATGCTACAAAAAAGTTTTAAGCCATCGCTCAAGCTCCAGAAGATATTATGAACAACATAAATGAAAAACAGCAAGGATGTAGGGTATGTTGCATTTGTAAAATAAAAAAGAATGAAAACTCTATGTCCACCTCAGGACTGCAAGGTTGTGCTATTTAGCAGGAACAGGAGAAACAACATCTGAGTCCAAGGGAGATTTTGCGAAAAACATCCTTAATTACAACAGGAAAAGGGTGAATTTTCAGCCCAGGGCATAATTGGTAGGGAGAGGAAAAAAAAGAAAAGAAACTGATAAGGAAAATGGATCAAAGACCCTGATTTAAGTTCTTTCTGTAAAGCCTGGTGCCAGGAAGGGCTTTGTTCCTCTAGTTAAACAGCTGTGACATTGGGTGGAGGTGATAAAGTGAGAGATTTCATAGGTGTGTTTTTGTGGGTGGATATGTTCTCACACATATAAATACATACAGACTTAGAAATTATTACCTACAAAAATTAATTTTCATAAGTAATCAGTTCCTCCTTCACTAATTATCTGGAAAGAGGAGTTTCCCCAATTTTAGTTGACGGAAAAAAGGTTCTGTAACTCTTCTGTTAGAAGAATTTGACTCCAAGTAGCATTCATTTTTCTTCCCAATTTTTTTTCTGCCCTAAACAATGTGGACAGTGATGAATCTTTCTTCACGAGAGCAGACACATAGGTTTTGGTTCTAGATTTTATCATGATAAAAAACATAAAGGAGGTGAAAATAAGAAAACTCCCCAGCTACAGAAGGAAGTGCAGTGGGGCGTTTTCAGGAACCACGTGGGAGAGAAGTTGTGCTGGATGGAGAGCCGAGTCTAGGCATGACGTTTGATAATTCTCTAATTCTCAAGAGAAGAGAATGACTCAAGTGTTTCTAAAGAAGCAGAGCAGTGTATGTATCAGCACAAGAAAAAGGGCAAAATAAATAACTGCTATTACATAAGATAAAGGAATAGAAAAGACTTATTGTGAAGGAAAAGTCTACAAAATTGTAGCCCACTTGAAAAGACTATTTACTGTGAGTGCCAAGTGATAATGAAAAAAATCTGTGCATCTTTGCCCAAATAACAGATAAATAAAATAGAAATTGAACAGCAGAGACTTTGTCTTTCTGCACTGCAAAGGGCGGCAGTTATAGCTGTATTTTTTCCTCCTGTTAGAGAAAGAGATTCTATGAGCGCCATCTAGTGACTAAACAGAGAAAGGCAACTCAAAGAATTTAAATTTTTATTTTTGTTATTTTACCATAGGATAATAAGAATAAGGAAACAATTGCATTTCAGAGATAAGGCTTTAATTTGAAAATTACTATTTAAATAAATATTTTATTTGTATAATAAAGAATTTGGTCACTGTTTGAAAAAGACAAGGAATTTTACCTCTCAGTTTTCACTCAATCCTCAGCTACTAGAATGACATCACACACTATAGAAACTTGATGTGAATCTGTTCGAAATCCATTGATTAAATAGAGGAAAAAAATCACAGGAATCCAGAAAAAATACATATACTGATGTATTGTTTTACATAAATATTGCAAATATATATACCTACATTTTTTTAAAAAAGGTAATGTTTAAAAATCCATATAAATAACAAAATTAGAATTCCCTAGACTAAAACATTGTTATTGCTTTAGATTCTTCAAAATCAGTTAGTAGTTCTTTGCAGAGTTTGAAATGTAAGATCAGAAAGTTTAGGATATTTAAGTTCTAAAATTTGTATTACTTGACCATATTTGCTTAGTTCTTAATTTTTATGTTTTGCCCATTTTCAGGGGAATGAGGAAAGGAACACATTTTGCATCTTTTGTATAAACTAAGTATAGTATTTATATATTAAATTATGCAGTCTTCACAAAGAAGACAATTAGATGGGTTAGTAAACCAGAGTCAGAATGACCAGTCAAGTATTTTGTCTTTAAAGCACACAGTACTGTGTAGAACATGGTAGCTGCTTATCTGTTTTGTGTTTTTTTTCATACCCTAATATTCTACATTTTTCTTCATAATTGCCTAAGCTTGTCTTTATGGGACCATAACTGGAACCAACAAACTGATTTAGGTTGGACTTACATATTTATGCTCAATGAGACAGAGAAAAGGTTTTCTTGAAAAGTTTATTTGGGATGAAAAGGAACATAAGTGAGAAGTGCTCCCTTTCCTTCCCTTTTACATTAGTGGCCAAAAGTGCGCTGCCTGAAATTGCTGAGTCATTTTTGACAGTGAGGGGGATGACCTCACACATCCAGCATGACCAAATAAACAGATGGGGATGGGAGATGGAGGATATGACTTTGTAGCGCCTGTAAGTCAGGCAATCAGAGGCTGCTTACTTGTTACATGGATAATAACCTCTTTTTAAAAGCCATTAAAGATGATTTTTCTGTTAGTTGTAGTTGAAAATATCCTATTTAAAACATATAAGTAGAATCTGAGAGAATTAATCAGAAGTATGTTATTTAAACATGAGTGGAAAAGAGAATTAACATAAAATCTTGTTTTAATAAACCAGAGAGTAAGTCTGCATTTAAAAGACCAATAAGTGGCATATTTTAAAAAAAGTTAGTTGAACTTTAAATTGAGGCAAGTTTTTTTTTTAAATTCAAATAAAAGATACAAATAATGGAAAAGTCTTCAAAGTTAACTGGGCTGTTGATTTCAGGAACTATAAACATGTTTGGATTACTTTATATAGCAAGACTTGAAAGTTGTTTGCATGATATTCTATCTCAGCAGCCATGCTTACATACAACAAAACAGACTGAAATGATGGCTTCTTTTAGGATTCTGATTACTATCATTTCCTTTGAAATGATTTTCGAATGGAAGATTTAATGGTAAACACTTTATTATTCTCTTTATCTATCTTTAGCAGTTTTAATTGATGACAGGAGTAACTGATCAATCGAGTCACCTTTGATCATCTTGCTTTTATTCCTTCCATTTGATCACCAGACATCTTGTTTCCCATGCAACTTGCAATAATACTGAACTTCTGCAAACCTCATCATCAAAAGTATGTTTTGCAATTTGTATGACTTTGGAGGGGTAATTTTTCTGCATTTCAAAAGCAGTTATTTATTTGCCACTATTAATTATTTATCAATAATTAATAAATTTCAAGTCTGAACAGATTTATCAGTAAAATCATTATATAATAACCTAGAGACATTTCCAGAAGCTTTTTCTTATATAGATACTGTTAGAATATCATAATAAGGCTTGTGGTGTTTCTAATTAACTCACATGTTCCTTTTGTATGTGGTTATAATTATGTCATAAAAAATAATCAAACAATAATTTTAATACCTTCATAACATCCATGTGAGATAGGTATATTATTATTCCCAGTCTGGAGATTGAAAACCTGAAATTGAGTGGAAGAAAAATTTATCAGAGGTCACATAGCTGTCAAGTGTCAGAATCAGCATAAAAACTCGGGCAACAGGGGCCTCCCCGGTGGCGCAGCGGTTAAGCGCTGCGCTGTGGAGCTGTTGGCAGCGGTGACGCAAGTTCGACGCCCAGCCGGGGAGAATCCCACATGGCGCGGCAGACCTCTCCTGCCTCGCCCGCTGCTCCCCTCAGCAGTGTAGTTCTGATCTGCCTGTTCTGCTCCCCGCTCTGTCTCTGGTGAACCCTCTCGCCA